>CAUYPK010154633.1:0-21213 GCA_963574355.1 Loris lydekkerianus | reverse complement strand
TACGGATTTGCCTCCACGAGAGAAACTTTGTTCCTGGCAAGAGCATTGTGGAAAACATCATAAACTGCATTGAGAAGAGTTACAAGTCCATCTTTGTTTTGTCTCCCCACTTTGTCCAGAGTGAGTGGTGCCATTATGAACTCTACTTCGCCCACCACAATGTTTTCCACAAAGGAACTGATAACTTAATCCTGATCTTGCTGGAACCCATTCCACAATACTCCATTCCTAGCAGCTATCACAAGCTCAAAACTCTCATGGTACGGAGGACTTATTTGGAATGGCCCAAGGAGAAAAGCAAGCGTGGACTTTTTTGGGCTAACCTAAGAGCAGCTGTTAATATTAAGTTGACTGAGTAAGCAAAAGAAATTGATTATGTGCAGAGCTAAAAATATTCCTCCTTTCCACTCAAAAGTATACCAAAAAAAAAAAAAAAAAAGTTCTCTTGTCAACATTGTTGCTTTGGAAGTTCCAACAATGACTTTATTTTGCATCCACACAAATGTAAATACATTTTTGAGTTTATGATGTTGATGAAAATGTGTGCTTTTTTGAGTCCCTGGTTCACCATTTATACATGTTAATAAAAATGAATGAAATGATATAAATTCTGACACATCTGGGATTCACCTGTTTCTTTGCTGTAACTGAATTCATTGAGTTTATTATGAGGTCAAGAGAAGCATTTGTTTCTCTTTGGTGGTGTATGATCCTAGGTACCAGAGTCAATATTAGAAAACTCCATACCTTTAATGCCTAGAGCTGGATTTCTATAACAGATTTCTACAGGTATTGGTGCCTTCCCCATTTCCATTCTGCATTCACCTCTACATATGGGAAGCTGCTCATTGATAATGCTGGAGACTATGTGCGAAGGGGCTTTTTTTCTGGCTAAGAGGCTCATACAAAGAAGTGCTGGAAGAAATGTCCTTGGAAGTAGGCCTCAACCAACATCCAAAGGATAATTGATGGATGAATATGTCAACTTTCTCACCCAGTTTTTGAGATACATCTAGCCTGAACTTTACCCTTTTATTTCTCAGCCAGATAAGATTCTGCATGTCCACAGTGACAAACACAGTATTCTTTATTGGGTTCCTTCCCATTTTTTTTTTTCTTCTCATTTATTCATTCCTCTTTGGATGTTTCCTGAGATCACTTACTGTTGAAATAAAACTTGCATTTGAATCCTTGTCTCAGGGTCTACATCTGGGGGAACCCAAACCAAGAGTGCTTTCTACTTCAATCCCAGTGGAAATTCTGAGTCTGGTTTTCTGTGGCTGGAGATCTTGCTAGGATTCTTGTTGCCTGAACATGTATACGCCAGAGCCTTTGCTCTGCTGATCAGAGGGAATAATATAGTTGATATGTAGTGCTTCTGCACAGAGCATGCCTCTTTCCAGCAACTATTAAATAGAGGATGAGTGGATTGGGACAGTGTGAGGAGTGAACTATAGCAGATGTTTTTTCATACCCAACACACATCCTCTTGGTAGCCAGCTCAAGGCAGGGGTAGCCTGATGGTACCTTGTCATGATTGCACCATTTATCTTTCACTTTATGCTACATGCATTCACCAACAGCACTGGGTGGGATCTTTGTCTGTCCAACCATTCTGATACAAGCATAGACCTGGAAGTGACAGGGATATCCTATGAGGTGATCCTGGAAAACTATATGATAGGAGCCATTAGAATTTCAGTGGTTCCTGGAAAATTATATGATAGGAGTCATTAGAATTTCAGTGGTTCTCAACTTTCTTAATGCTGTGGCCCTTTAATATAGTTCCTATGGGTCGTAACAAGTTGAGAACAGGTTGAGAACCGCTGCATTAGATAAATATTCTTTTCTTCTGGTCTTGGGTAAAAAAACAAAATGAGGCCTAGTCTACACCAATTCTCAAGCAGTCCCCAATGCCACTGAGCCAGCTTCACTTACTATGAAGGATTGGCTTTCGGTCCTCCTTGTTTTACTCTTCTCATTCTCCTCACTCTTGAGCCCTGAGATTGCTTCTCCAAACAAATGTCCTGTACACACCTGTCTTCTTCTCCACTTACATGTGTGTCGGGGGGGGAGGGGGGAGGGGGGATACAAATAGCACACAGTATACTATTAGCTTCTTGCCTTAAAGGACTTATAGCCAATCAGAAGATGTCACATGTATCCGGAAAAAAACTAAAATGAAAGTCAATGAAAGAAAAATATACAATGGAAGTTCAGAATGGGAAAAGGGTCTTCTTAGAAGTGATGGGTTTTCCATTAGGTCCTGAAGGAAGATTTTAACTTTGGATTTTTCAGCATGTAATGATGAATGATGGGAAGGCTATTTTAAATAGAGAAAAGAGAGCAGAGGCAGAAATACCCAGGCCTATTCTTGGACTGGTGTCCCAATTTGACTGGACCATAGGGTTTATGAAAAGTGACAGTAGGAGATGAGTGTGGAAAGTTCTACTAAGACCATATTGTTAAGAACCTTGAAAGTCAAACTGTGGAGTTAGAGCTTGGATAGGAAAGGCGTCATGTAAACATCTATCAAGCACAGAGTGGAAAGCAAATCCAAACCATGATATATATGCTAAAAAAAAATGTATGAAAACTCTTGTTCTGTAACGGAGTTAAACAGCTGTTAGAACTGAGTTTTCCCATTTATTTCTAAGATGATTACACCTCCTGTATTGAACTTCATGATTTCACAACCAAGTTTCAACTGCCAAGCAAGCAGTTGTGCATTGGTACTGTAACAAAGTACCACAAAGTGGGTGATCTAAATAACTGAAATTCATTTTCTCATAGTTCCAGAGCTGGAAGTCCAAGATCAAGGTGTTAGCAGTGTTGGCTGTTTTGGAGAAGGGAGAGAGAAGGATCTGTTCTTCGCCTCTTATCTACACATACAAGTGGATAACAAGCCTTAATAAAAATCCATCATTAAAGTTAATCAATAAGATCCCAAACAAGATACTTTTGAGAGTCAGGAGACAGGAGAGCTACCTGTTACGATATAGTCATAAGTAAACCTATGAGGATGTTTACCTTTCTTCCCAGACAACTTGAAGGTCCAGATACTTCTTGGAACTTAATTTTATAGTCCCCTCTTCCAAAGAAACAGAAACATGGGGAAACATGCTTAGGGAATTTCTCAGAAATGAGAACAAGATGGCTATTGCCAATGCAAGAGAAAAAAATAAAAGTAAGAGTCTAAGTCTGGGAGGTCCACATCCATCTGAAAGGTATTCCAGAAAGTTAAAAATAGAGAAAATAAAAAGAAAGACATTGTCAATAAAACAAGCCAGAGAAATCCCACTGAAGGACATGAATCTCCTTATAGTACCTAGCAAAATGAATAGTACACAGACCCAAACGAAAGCACTTTCTGTAGAAATTTTAGAACACTAAGGACAACATTCAGAATGTCTTCCAGAGATACAAACGAAAAACTGTGTCACATTACAAAGAATCAGAAATCACAATGGTGTTGCACATTACAATACAATACTAGAAACTAGCAAGTAATAGAGTGATATCTTCAAAATTGCATGGGAAAATTATTTGCAACTTGGAACTTTAAATGCAGCCAAACAAGCACTCAAATATGAGGTATGACATCCAGGTTTCTTCTCCAAATTAACCATCAATGCATTTCTCAGAAAACTACAGGTGAATGTCTTTTACTATGATGGATAAAAATCAATAAAGATGATGTTATACATTTCAGGAAACAAGAGAACCAATACCTGTGAGAGAAGCAAGGACTTTTCAAGATGGTGGCAACTAAAAGTTAGAGGATGTTAGCTCTGCAGAGTCCTAGAGAGCATTCAGTCCACACTGGAGCAAATGACAGAAGGTTATTTGAAAGAGGTGATAGTTCATTTGATAGATTTGATTATATCAAAAATTTGACTTGAGAGCTATTTGGGAATATGGGGATATTATCACAGATACATAGAAAACTAAAAAAATCAAAAACAAGGCTATTGTTAACTAGAAGAAAATCAAAAAGTCTAATCACTGTAACCACAGTGTGTAATGTAGTTTTTAGCTATGCCCTAATATTGCATAGGTAATAATGATGTTAACAATTGAACAACAATTTAGCTATAAGTGAAGATAGTTCATATGTAAATCCCTGACTAAATAGTGTTCTTTAAAAAAGTGAACCATTGAGTCTCAGAGAACTATTCCAGGTGCTCCTTGTAGGAGTTCAAGTGGCATAGCTTCCATCTGCCTCCATCTCAGATCTCGTTCTCAGCCTTGCAACTTGGAACTTTAAATCTTTTTGGGACCTCCGTGCAGTCTTGAATCTTGATCCAAGTGGCACCTTTTCTTGAAACAGTTGCAGGCCAGCTGAGTGGGGGTGAAGGTAGCTCTCTGGTGAAGAGGGCTCTAAAGTAGTGAGTTAGGGATTCAGGATCAGTGGGAAGGGGCAGGCAAGAAGATGAGCTCTTGCAGCCCCTGAGAACAGAGAAGAGCTTGCAGTACCAAGTGGACCACCTGCTGAGTGCCATGGAGAGTGAGCTACAGGTGGAAGGCAGAAGGGTGACCCCACAGAGCGTGAGCAGGGTGTGTGCCCACAGGAGAGTGCGCCACAGGTGGCAGGCAGAAGGGTGACCACATAGAGCGTGAGCTGGGCATGTGCCCGCAGGAGAGTGAGCTTGTGCTGGCTAATGACCACTGCTGGAGTAGGTGAACAGGGAGTGGGGGCAGATGCAGGCATGCTGACATGCAATAGTTAGTCTGCATGTTTATCCATGCTGCAGTCCCACCACTGTTGGTCTAGCCTTGGAATGCCCGTGCATACCAGCATGCTCCCATGAATCATAATGCCAGTCCATCTGCTGGCCCTGGTCAGAACCCCAGCCTGTGGTCTGTGAGCAACCACACCATCACTCCACGCTCTCAGACAGGGGCGTCCAACCTGCTGGGAGTCTAGTTCATCCCAGCTTCCCTTGGTGCACTATGTACCCCCCCCACTCACTCTGTCTTGGCTTCTTCCTCCTCAGGATCCCCTGTTTGAAGGGGCAGCTGCTTCCACAGACATTCCTGACAGCCAGTACCACACCGTGGCCCAAGGAGGCCTCATACAGCTTCGCAAACACCTGTGTCACCATGTTTCAGGTGAATAAAGGCACTTGTTTTAAAGTATGCAGTGACTTTTTGTTGTGGCAGCCAATGTTGATTGGATTGATCTGCTAAGCACAAAATGGCAATCTCATGGGTCAAAAGAAGAATATAAAGCCTCACTAATTTCATTTTAAAATAAGAAAAATACATGCTCTGCTTTTCTACCAAGTCCCACCTCCCCTTGCTTGTATCTGGGGTAGCAGTGTCCTCTTGAGTGGTTTACAGGTGACTCTAAGCACTAAAAAGATGCAGCTGGCCCAATTCCCCATGATTCAAAGTGAAAAATTTATTTCTCATACAGCATATAGGTGACTTTGGCACACCAAGATTTGCATACTCCACTGTTCTCACTTTAGTGAGATAAAAAGTACTTTTAGTTCTCTTGTCGCTTTTGAGTAGTTAGAATTGAACTGTTAAGGACAAAATAAAATCACAGTTGAGGACAGCAGACTTTAGCTGAATTGGAGATTTGACTGCTCTGCCCACTAGAATGTATTCGTATTGAGCATATGTAGCTAATCTCTTGTACTGTTAACCCTACAACTGATTTGTTTTTGTTTGTTTGTTTTTAAGACAGAGTCTCCAGCTGGCACCCTAGGTAGAGTGCTGTGGCATTACAGCTCACAGCAACCTCAAACTCTTGAGCTTAAGCGATTCTCTTGCCTCAGCCTCCCAAGTAGCTGGGACTACAGTCGCTGGCCACAGTGCCTGGCTATTTTTTGGTTGTGGTTGTCACTGTTGTTTGGCAGGCCTGGGCTGGATTTGAACCCGCCAGCTCTGGTGTATATGGCCGGCGCTCTAGCCACTTGAAGACGCCACCCCTACAACCGTTTTATATTTTTCTTTTGACAAAGTAGCCAAAAAACAATCAGTGAAAAGCATTTTCTTCAAAATAAAGGCAATACACAAAAGAATAACAAGTGAACCATTGAGTTGACCAAATGTTTTATTTTTTAATCAGATATAAATGATACCAGATGCAGTGGTGTGCTGGTAAATAAATATTTAGCAACAGATTCTAAAAAAAAAAAAGTTTGACAAATTAATATTATCTCCGTTTACTTTCATAAGTCTGGAAAATTAACAAAGCAATAAATTCCTAATTTATAGTGTTTTCCAATTTCAGGGTGTAAATACTTCTACTATGGCCAATTTCAAGGTACCAATGTGATATCACCGAAGGTGAAGTTAGAAAGAAATGTGCATGATAATAGTAAATATATAGTAAAATAACTAGGGAGTTCTGAGTACTTATTACCTTTGTTTTAAATATATATAATAGTTTATGCCACAGAAAGATATAAAAGATTTCGAAACTGAAGAGGAGGAAGTCAAATAGTCCCTGTTTGCAGACAACATGATATTATACATAAAAAAACCTGAAGACTCTACCAGTAAACTCTTGGAACTGATAGATAAATTCTGTAAAGTTGCAAGATACAAAATTAATATACAAAAATCAGTAGCGTGTTTATGCATGAACAATGAACTGGCTGAAAAAGAAATCAAGAACACAATCCCATTTACAAATAGCTACCAAAAAGGAATAAATTTGACCAAAGAAGTGGAAAATCTCTACAAGGAAAACTATAAAACATTGGTGGAAGAAGTAAGAGGGTACAAACAAATGGAAAGACATCCTATGTTCATGGATCAGAAGAATTAATATTGTTTTTTTTTTTTTTTTTGTAGAGACAGAGTTTCACTTTATCACCCTCGGTAGAGTGCCGTGGCATCACACAGCTCACAGCAACTTCCAACTCTTGGGCTTAGGCGATTCTCTTGCCTCAGCCTCCCCAGTAGCTGGGACTACAGGCGCCCGCCACAACACCCGGCTATTTTTTTGTTGCAGTTTGGCCCGGGCCAGGTTTGAACCCACCACCCTCGGCGTATGGGACCGGCGCCCTACCCGCTGAGCCACAGGCGCCACCCAGAAGAATTAATATTGTTAAAATGACAATACTATCCAAAACAATCTACAGATTTTGATACAATCCTTATCAAAAAAATACCAGTGAAAGGGTAGTGCCCATAGCTCAGTGGGTAGAGTGCTGGCCACATACTCTGAGGCTGGTGAGTTTGAACCCAGCCCGGGCCTGCTAAACAACAATGGCAACAGCAACAACAAAATAGCCGGGCATTGTGGCGGGCGCCTGTAGTCCCAATTACTTGGAAGGCTGAGGCAAGAGAATCACTTAAGCCCAAGAGTTTAAGATTGCTGTGAGCTGTGATGCCACAGCACTCTACCCAGGGCAATAGCTTGAGACTCTGTCTCAAAAAATAAATAAGTAAATAAATAAATAAATAAAATAAATGCCAGTGACATTATTCATAGAAATAGAAAAAAAATTCTAAAATTTGTATGAAACCACAAAAGACCCTAAATAACCCAAGCAATGCTGAGCAAAAAGAAGAAACCTGGAAGCATCACACTACCAAATCTCAGAATTTGTTATTATACAGAGGTGTAGTAATCAAAACAGCATAGTACTGGCATAAAATCTGACCCAGAGGCCTATGGAACAGAGTAGAGAAGCCAGACATTAATGCACATAGAGGCGCCAACTGATTTTTGACAAAGGTGTCAGGAGCACTCATTGGGGGAGGGAGAGTCTCTTCAATAAATGGTGGCAGGAAAATTGGATATGGATTTCACAGAAGAACGAAGCTAGACCCTGCTTCTCACCCTGCACAAAAACCAACTCAAAATGGATCAAAGACCTAAATGTAATCCAGGAAATGATAAAAACTACTGGAAGAAAACACAAGGAAAAAGCTCCATGACATTAGTCTAGGAGAAGGTTTTATGACTAAGACCTCAAAAGCGTGGGCAGAAGTCTGGGCACAGTAGCTCACACCTGTAATCCTAGCACTGAGGGAGGGCAAGGTGGGAGGCTTGCCTGAGGTCAGGAGTGCAAAGCCAACCTCAGCAAGAATAAGATCCTGTTTCTACAAAAAAATAGGAGATTTAGCTGGGCATGGCTTGCACCTGTAGTCCCAGTGCCTTGGGACATTGAGGCAAGAGAATCACTTGAGCCAGCAGATTGAGGTTGCAGTGAGCTATGATGACACCACTGCACCTTAGCCTGAGCAACAGTGTGGGACTAAATCTCAAAATAAAATATAAAATAAAATAAAATGAAATAAAAAAATAAAATAAGCATAGGCTGTAAAAAGAAAAATAAATGAGATTATATCAAACTAAAAAAATTCTGCACAGCAGAGAAAACAATCAAGAGAGTGAAATGACAACCTGTAGAGGGGGAGAAAATATTTTCAAGTTACTCATCTGACAAAGGATTACTATCCAGAACATACCAGGGACTCAAACATCTCAACAGCAAAAAAAATCTGATTTAGAAATTGGCAAACGTTATGAACAGACATTTCTCAAAAGAAGACATACAAATATATGAAAAAATGCTCAGTATCACTAATCATCATAGATGTGTAATTCAAAACCACAATGAGGTACCACCTCACCCCAGTTATGATGGCTATTCTAAAAAAATACTCCAAACTAACAAATATTGATAAAGTTATGGAGAAAAGGGAGGTCTTATACACTGTGGATGAAAATATAAACCAGCCACTATGGAGAACAATGAGGAGGGTCTTCAAAAAACTAACATAGAACTACCATGTGATTCAGCAATCCCACCATGTGGAATTTTTTAAAAGGAAAGGTGATCATTATACAGAAGAGACATCTGTACCCTCCATGGCCATAATAGCCAAGCTATGAAATCAACTTAGGTGTGTAACAGAAGAATGGATAAAGAAAATGTGGTCTGTACACATGATGAAATATTATTCAGCCCCCCCCCCCCCACCATGAATGAAATCCTGTCCTTGGCAATATGATGGAGCTAGAGGACGTCTTGTAAGGGACACAGCTAGGAACAGAAAGATAAACACAGCCTGCTCTCACTCATCTGTGGAAGCCAAACACAGTTGATCTCATACAAGTAAAAAGTAGAACAGACGCTATTAGAAGCTGGGAAAGGTAGGGAGAGATTTATTATAGCTAGATAGGAGGGATAAATTCTAGTGTTCTGTACCATTGCGGGATGACTAGAATTAACACTTCTATTATGTAGTTTCAAAGAAGAATATTGAATGTTTGTAAGGCAGAGAAATGATAAATGTTCAAGATGATGGGTGTGCTAATTACCCTGATCTGATCACTATTCATTATATTACTATGTATTGAAACATCCTTAGGGGCTCAGCGCTTATAGCTCAAACGGCTAAGGTGCCAGCCACGTACACTGGAGGTGGCAGGTTCGAGCCCAGCCCGGGCCTGCCAAACAGCAATGACAACTACAGCCAAAAAATAGTTAGGCGTGTGGCAGGTGCCTGTAGTCCCAGCTACTTGGGAGGCTGAGACAGGAGAACCACTTAAGCCCAAAGACTTTGAGGTTGCTGTGGGCTGTGACGCCATGTCACTCTATTGAGGGCAACATAATGAAACTCTGTCTCAGGGGCAGCTCCTGTGGCTCAACAGAGTAGGGTGCTGGCCCCATATGCCGGAGGTGGTGGGTCCAAACTCAGCCCTGGCTGGGGGGGGAAAAAAAAAATAAGAAAAGAAACATCATTAGGTACCCCCCGGAATATGTACAGTTATTATTTGTCAATTAAAAAGTGAAATTGAATATAGTTTATTTAAATGCAAGTATAAATACAATCTAATTTTTAATTGTGGTTATTTTTACCAATTGGCTCACAAAATTCTTAAAAATTAAACATTAACTGTCATGAGGTGGTATCAGCTGGCTGTAGGAGAGGGCTGACTGCATTGGAAAAGATCATAGCAAGTATGCTTCAGTGTGAAATGTTTTCATATTCAGTCAAAACCATGGCACACGGTTTGGATGCAAACTAGGAAATTCAGGGGAATTCCTCATGCTGACACGTCTGATAGGGTGTTTATTACATGATCGAGCTCGGTAACTCTGCCTAAGATCAACGCTAAGCCACTTGTCAATAAAATTATAAAAATAATTACACGTGGGTGAAAAATCAGGCTTGTCCCTTATCCTCTCAACTCTCTTCCCTTGGCACTCCCTCATCTGACCCACAAATGATGTTTTGTCTCTGTTCCCCTCTCTTGTTCTCTGCCTTCTACTCTAATTTTCTCCACTTCGGTTTCCCCGATCTTTTTGCTTTCTCTTTTTGATCCTCTGTTCTTTCTGAATTGAAACATGCTCTAAGTATAAAACACACACCAGATTTCAGAGACATCATACACAAAAATGTAAAATATCTCATTAATTGTTTGAATATAGAGTCCTGATGAAATCATCTTTCAATACGATCAATCAATTCAAATAGATTTTACATAAAATCTATTTTTAAACTTAGTTTGGCCTTTTTTGTAAAGTTACTTATAAGGCTTGCATTATTTCTATATTCTCCTGGACAGTGCTGATCTATGACCTGATAATAAAGAATTTACCAAATCCTTGCAGAGGTCTTAGGTTTCCACTAGATATCAAGGACCGTTTAAATTTATTTGATTAAACTAAAATTTTCTCCCCTTCATATCAAATATAATAAATGAATGATAAGCTATTTGAATTTCCTAATCATCTGAGAATTTTGTTACTTTTTATTTATTTTGCAGAATTATGACTCAGAAAAAATGACTTCTGTCACTATTCTCACTTACTGATACCCATAATTAAAGCAAAGGTGCTTTCCCCAATTAACACCTGCTCTGTCCTGAACTCTGAGCTAGTTCACAGTGCCCACAGGAGAAGGCAGGCCTGCCTCCTGTGACTTTCCTGCCCGGATCAGGGATCTTGGCACTGTCAATCAAAGGCAAGACGCGAAACAGGCCAGCGGGCTCTCAGGTGGTCTAGGAATCCTCTGCTCATTTTGGATAGTGAGACAAAGATCCAGTGGGATTTCTCACTTGGGAAAGGTTTCCTCGGGGTTAGCCTTAGCCCTGATGATAACCCAGGAGACAAAGATATGGCTGTAGAAGGAACTATGGGAAGCAAGACTGGGTGAGGTGGTTCACACCTATAATCCCAGCGCTCTGGGAGGCCAAGGCGGGTGATGGCTTGAGCTCAGGAGTTCAAGACCAGCCTGAACAAGAGTGATACCTTGTCTCTAAAAAATAGCTGGTCATAGTGGCAGGTGCCTGTACTTCCGGCTACTTAGGAGGCTGAGGCAGGAGGATCACGTGAGCCTAGGAGTTTGAGGTTGCTGTGAGCTATGACGCCATGGTACTTGACCGAGGGTGACAAAGTGAGACCCTGTCTCAAAAAAAAAAAAAAAAGAAAAGAAAAGAAAAGAAATATGAAAAGCAAAGTTAGCAAAAAATAGAAGTGGGAATAGGAAGAGAAACAGATTGAGGAAGAGTTAAAGAGAAGCCAAGTCATAGCTAATGTGACAAGAGCCCATGCCACTCAGGAGGGTCCAAAAAGATGGTGTGACCAGCAGGGCTGCTTCTGGGTTGTCCCGAGAAGCCCTTATGCCAGGTCTCTCTGAGCGTGGCTGTGTTGAGGCTGCACTTCCTTACTTTGTGCAATGACTTTAAAATAAAACTCCATTCACACGAGGTAGCCCAAGGCTGATATATGAAGGCAGAAATGTGAGGGGCAAAAGTCTGGAATCAGAGGAAGACGTGGGGGGCACTGTGTGTGTGAGAGAGAGATAGAGAGATAGAGACGGGGGTGGGGAGGGAGGGAGAGAGAGGGAGAGACAGAGAGAGAGAGTGAGGGGGAAAGATTTTTAAAAGAAATAAGAAAATTACATCCCTAAGTTGATTGCACACATGGTTCTGACCGTACTATTTTTTGGTTGCTAATTGTGAATAATGGTTTAAAGATTTTTGAAATCCCAGGTGAAGGCAGAGGGGATATTATATAAACTACTAGACACCCAGATTAGCAAAAAAAATTGTGGGCTTTGGAACCAGACAGACTTGGTTTTTAATCTTGGCACCATCTCTCACTGGATGATGACCTTGGACAAATTTCTTGTTTTCCCTTAACCAATGTCCCCATCTGTCACATGGGCAAAATGTGTATGTAATTTGTGGTAAGAATTAGCCAATATCTTGTATCTGATGCTTCCTGCACTTAGGAAGTAAAAGCAAACTTTAGTGATAATGATGACACGGCACCGACTACTGCTTGGCCCAACATGTTTTTGGCAAACAGATTAAAAAATGAAGAAAGAAAACGTCTTCATTGGTTAACAATGTAAAACATGGTCTCTGGGAGAAGGAAGAATATGCCTTTGGACTAGTGATTATTTTTCTTTGAGACGGCAATATGATGTGAGTGGGTTCATTGTAGTTGTTTGAGAATTTCTGAAATAAAAAAGACTTTAGAGATTAGTTCACCCAAACTAGGAACAACTTCTCCAACATTTCTGATGGGTCCAACTTGTCTCTCTGTGTCTGTAACGTAGACAAGCTTGTGTATATGTCTGTGGGTAGCAGAGCAGACTGGGTTTGTCTGTCCTTGCTTTTCCTTATACAGTTAGATGTGGTGTGATTTCCTCTCCTCTACAATATATGTAGAAACACATCCATTCCATTTTTATAATAATAACAAATTGTGTACATGATTATAAAATTTTCTTTAAGAACCCACCCCCTCCTCAATTTTATATTGCATAAACCCATTATAACCATTCATTTTAATTTAATTAATTAATTTATTTTTCATTTCAGATTGATAACAGGGTACAAATGTTTAGGTTATGTTGTCTTCATTTCTTTCTTTCTTTCTTTAAATTCTTAATATTGTTTTATTTAAGCCTAAATACATATCTATTAGGGGTGGAGTTATACTGATAACATGAGTTGCAACAATCACAAATCAGAACAATTTCCTTTGCAGAACAAATTCCTTAATTTCAACATAGATGAATTCAAACAATTTTCCAGAAGTGTTTGTATTTTGCTACGTGTTACAAATAGCATATAAAACAGCAATTGTAGCACTGCATGTGGACCTGAGCCATTCTGAGATGGGGACAGTCTCAGAATTATCTTTCCCTTAGTATTGTATTCAAATTCAAGCTTTTTGGTCAGAATCATGGAAATATAGGCAACTTGGTTTGCGCTTCATTCTTTCTTCAGTCTTTTCATTATATGCTAATTCAAAAAGATTAGCAACAGTCTTAAATTCATGTCTCTTCCCCATTCAGGAGACTTTTGTACATACTGCATGTAATGTCATTAAGAATATTATAACTCCCTTCTTATAAGTGAAGTTTTCCTCATGAATTTCCCTTTTGTGGAAAGATTATTTCTTTCTTTGTCTTTGAGCAGTTTGAATTCATAGTGTGTTCGCAAATTTTCACCTGCTATACAAATGTAAAATCCCAAGCAAGTCTTTTTGAGATTTAATCAAATGAAGTTTGGTTACCAATGTCTTCAACTTGTCAACATGTTCTATGTCCACACTCACTGAACAAGATTGTAAACAGAACTGAAGTCAAAATTACCCTAGCAAAATACATGGATTTTCCAATATTCAACAAGTATTTCTTTTTTTTTTTTTTTTATTAACTTATTCATTCACTCATATAAATTTGGCTTGTACTTTGCGCACAGATCTTTTTAGGTGCTGGAGGTATAGAGATAAATAAAACAGCTGAAGTCTCTGTCCTCCAAGGAATACAGCTAATCAACAGGGGAATAAATACACTGATTTTTGACAGAGATCATCATTTCTTTTTCTTTTTTTCTGTGTACTGTGCTTTTCATTTGCATCTTTTTTCTCTCTTCCTGATCTTATCTGTTTTTTGCTTAATTTTCTCTATACATATACATGTATTTATTTGGTTTCCACTTTTCACCTTCGCAAAAATTAAAAAGGGGGTATGCGCTTAAAATTTAACGACAATAACAATGTTTAAGATAAGGACTAGAAACAAAAACCTCATGAAGAACGAACAAAGATAGATACATCCAGAAAAGAAATCAGATGATTGCTGCAATGAAATATTGAGCAATAATAATAATAATGCAAAAAAAAGTAACATTCGCATTATCAGATAAGAGTATATCTATCATAGAATGCTTTGACTCTGAGGTTCAGTATGGAGTCATCAGTTAATTTCTTCTTATTTTGTTTCCAAAGTCTCAAAAAACAGACAACTAATATTTATAAATAAAAATAAAAGATAGGGTGTTACCTATGGCTCAGTGAGTAGGGTGCCAGCTCCATATACCGAGGGTGGTGGGTTCAAACCTGAGCCCCGCCAAACTGCAACAAAAAAATAGCCGGGCATTGTGGCAGGTGCGTGTAGTCCCAGCTACTTGGGAGGCTGAGGCAAGAGAATCGCTTAAGCCCAAGAGTTTGAGGTTGCTGTTAGCTGTGATGCCACAGCACTCTACCCAGGGCAATAAAGTGATCTGTTGCTACAAAAAATGAAAATAATAATAATAATAAATAAAATAAAATATAATTTCAAAAAAGAGATCATGCAAATGTTATAGACAATAGAAAAAGAAAAAATACTTCAAAATCATTCTGCTTCATCTGGATACACCTGATATTAAAAGTGGAAAAAATCTATTATTATAAAGGAAAATTACAAACATATTTCACTTATAAATGAGGATGCAATATCCTAAACAACATGTTAACAAGTTGAATCAAAAATTAATGTTCAAGTAATGTACTTTGGTCAAAATTAAATCCAACTGTTGTGAGAATTAGTCACTATTTTCCTTTTTTTTTTTCTTTTGCTTTCCTTACCCCTCCCTCTGCCTGCTCTCCCCTTCCCCCACACCCACCATGTCATTAATTGTCCTCATATCAAAGTTGAGTACATAGGATTAATGCTTCTTCATTCCTGTGATGCTTCACTAAGAATAATGTGTTCCACCTCCATCCAAGTTAATATCAATGCTGCAAAATCCCCAGCAAAGTCTTTAACAAATGGTAGAACATACCATGCTCATGGCTGGGAAGAATCAACATTGTTAAAATGTCTATACTTCCCAGAGCAATCTATTGATTCAATGCCATCCCTATTAAAATACCAACATCCTATTTTCAAGACTTGGAAAAAATGATTCTGCATTTTGTATGGAACCAGAATAAACCCCGTATAGCTAAGGCAGTTCTTAGTAATAAAAACAAAGCTGGGGGTATCACAATACCAGATTTTAGGCTGTACTACAAGGCCATAGTGGTCAAGACAGGATGATACTGGCACAAAAATAGAGACATAGACATTTGGAATCAAATAGAAAACCAGGAAATGAAACTAACAACTTACAACCACCTTCGATAAACCAAACAAGAACATACCTTGGGGGAAAGACTCCCTATTCAATAAATGGTGCTGGGAGAATGAACTGGATATCTACATGTAAAAGACTGAAACTAGACCCTCACCTTTCTCCACTCAAAAAAATTGATTCAAGATGGATAAAGGACTTAAATTTAAGGCATAAAACGATAAAAATTCTCAAAGGAAGAATAGGAAAAACACTGGAAGATATTGGCCTGGGGAAAGACTTCATGAAGAAGACTGCCATGGCAATAGCAACAACAGCAATAATAAACAAATGGGACTTCATTAAACTGAAAAGCTTCCATACAGCCAAGGAGACAACAGCCAAAGCAAATAGATAACCTACCCAATGGGAAAGGATATTTGCATATTTTGAATCAGACAAAAGCTTAATAACTAGGATCTATACAGAACTTAAATTAATCCACAAGAAGAAAACCAACAATCCCATACATTAATGGGGAAGAGAGATGAACAGTACCTTCTCTAAAGAAGACAGATGAATGGCTAGCAAACACATGAAAAAATGCTCATCCTCCCTAATTATTAGAGAAATGCGAATTAAAACCACCCTGAAATACCATCTAACCCCAGTGAGAATGGCCCACATCACAAAATCTCAAAACTGCAGATGCTGGTGCGGATGTGGAGAGAAGGAAACACTTGCATTGCTGGTGGGACTGCAAACTAATACAACCTTTTTGGAAGGAAGTATGGAGAAACCTTAAAGAACTCAAGCTAGACCTCCCATTTGATCCTGCAATCCCATTACTGGGCATCTACCCAGAAGGAAAAAAATCCTTTTATTATAAAGACACTTGTACTAGATTATTTATCACAGCTCAATTTACAATTGCTAAAATGAGGAAACAGCCTAAATGCCCCTCAACCCAGGAATGGATTGGCAAGCTGTGGTATATGTATACCATGGAATACTATTCAGCCATTGTCTTCATTTCTGATGCAAAGTTCAAGTCCTAGTTGAGCCCTTCACCCAGGGGGCATGTTGAACACCCTCATATTGCGCATATTAGGTGAGATCCCACAATCACCCTCCCTCTTCCCCTCTTTCCTCTCCTTTTCCCTTTGCTAGACTATACTTGTGTTTGTTTTTTTTTCATGTGGGCATGTAGTTGTTTATATATTAGTTTTATATTTGTATTGAGTAAATTGGATACTTCCCCACCCCCCATTCTTCTGATGCTTTCCTAAAAAGAACGTGCTTCAACTCCATCCAGGTAAACACAAAAGATGTAAAGTCTCCATCTTTTCTTATGGCTGAGTAGTACTCCATGGTAGTTATACACCACAGTTTGTTAATGTGGGCACTTGATGGGCACTTGGGTTGATTCCATGTCTTGGCAATTATAAATCGAGCTGCAATAAACATTCTAGTGCAAATGTCCTTGTGGTAAAATGATTTTTTTTTTTCTTCTGGATAGATACCCAGTAATGGGATTGTGAGATCAAGTGGAAGGTCCACTTTTAGTTTTTTGAGAATTCTCCATACTTCTTTCCATAGGGGTTGTATTAATTTGCAATCCCACCAGGAGTGCAAAAGTATTCCCTTCTCTCCACATCCTACCATTCATTTTTAAATTGATCATTTCTCCTGTGGACAAATGTACTTAGAAATTTTCTTCTTTACTGGTGATCTCCAGTAGTGTCACCTAAACCTTTTCTTTTTTTGGAGACAGAGTCTCACTATGTTGCCCTGGGTAGAGTGCTGTGATGTCACAGCTCACAGCAACCTCCAACTCTTGGGCTTAAGCAATTCTCTTGCCTCAGTCTCCCAAGTAGCTGGGACTACAGGCACCTGACTGCCCCAACGCCTGGCTATTTTTCTTGTGGTTGTTGTTGTAGTTGTCATTGTTGTTTGGCAGGCCTGGGCCGGGTATGACCCTCCAGCCCCCGTGAATGTGGCCAGCGCCCTAGCCGCTGAGCTATAGGCGCTGAGCCTAATCTTAAATAAAGTGTTAATAACCCCCCAATTTTCTTTTAAAAAATGGTCTTCACTCTGCAATCTAACCATAAGATAGAAAGCTTTTTTTTTTTTTTTTAAACTACTTCAAGACAAAGCCTCCAGATACCCCCTTCTTCCCTCTTCCAGTGGGATCACTGAAAACATGAAGCCACCGTTTCTACTCCTTCTTTTCACCCCAACCAACTTCATGGGGCAGATAACTAACCTGAACCTTGAAGAAATGCATCGTCAAAGTCCTCTAAGATGTTGTGGAAAACCAGTATGAAGATTCTGCAAAAAATCAACAGAGAATGAGATTTCTAAACAGATTGATCATGCAATTCTACATCTAGTCCATACCCCAAAGAATTGGAAGCAGAGACTTGGGCAAATATTTATGCACCCATATTCGTAGCATGTTCATAGCAGCATTATTTACAAGAGCCAATGGCGAAAACAACTCCAATGTCCACGGATGAACAAACCAATAAATAAAATGTGATGTACACACACAAGACACATGCAGAGTGCCAAAAAAGTATACACATTTTAAGAAGGACAAAATCAGCATTAAAATCATAATACTCAATATGTACCAATAACATTTGTTATCTTGTATATTGTATCTTGTATCTCTTATATTTTCAGAAGTCAAATGTGACTTGAGTATTACAATTTTAACACAGCTTTTTCTTTTCTTAGAATATGTATACATTTTTGGCACCTCTGGACATGTATATCAACATACATAACACACGGAGGAATATTACCCAATCTTACAAAGGAAAGACATTTTACTGGGCACGGCAGCTCAACCCTATAATCCCAGCACTTTCGGAGGCTGAGGTAGGAGAATCATTTGAGACTAAGAGTTCAAGAAAGGAAAAAATTTCTGATACATACGGAAGAACCTTGGAAACACTGAAAAGGACAAAAATTTTGTGATTTCACGTACATCATTACAGCCTTACCAGGTTCATTGCCTGCTGCTCATGAGGAATCCAATATACTGAGATAGCAGGTGTTACAGCAGAGCGAAAGTTTAACATCGTGGGTGCCATGGGAGGAGATGGGATGAAGTTCTCAAATCCATCTTCTGGAGAATTTGGGAGAAAGCCTTTTTAAAGGTAGTTTAGTGGGCAAAGGGCTAGGCAATTGGGTCTGCTAATTGTCTGGGTTTGGGGCAGAACCATAGGGTTCAGAAATTGTCTTTTTTGTTGAGTTGGTTCTTGAGTGTGGGTCACAACACCAGTTGAGAATGGTCCGGTGGCCTGGGTGGGTCAGCTGTTCCACCAGAATGCAGGAGCTGGGAGAAATCTCCAATTAGCCTTAGGTTTCACAAGGGTGATGTTATCTATGGGAGCACTGAAGAAAGCTAAGAATCTTTATGACCATCAACTTCGCGATTCCTGAGTAGTAAGCAAGTCTAAGAAAGCCAACCGGGGAGCGATGGCTGGTTATACATATATTTCCCCTGCTACAGTTACCACGTTGTGATCCTTCATTCATTTTATAAGGGAAGTTTCAACATGAGGTACCTAAGTAGTCAAATTCACAGAAACAGAAAGTAGAATGGTAGTTTCCAGAGACCAAAGGGAGGAAGCTATTTTAATAGGAACAGAGCTTCAGTTTGGGAAGATGAAACAGTTCTGGAGATGGGTGGTGGTGACAGTGGCAGCACAATCTACTTACTGCCATCGAACCATACATTTTAAAAATGGTTGAAATAGTAAGTACTATGTTATGTGTATTTTATGGCTCTGGCCCAATATACCGGAGGTGGCGGGTACAAACCCTGCCCCGGCCAAAAACTGCAAAAAAAAAAAAAAAGTTTTCTGAGATTATGACGGACGTAACATGTAATGCCACTAACATCCAGTAGAGGGCGAAGGGGGCTTAAGCTTCGTGGAAGAGCTTGCTTCAGCCCCACTCCTGCTGCTGATTCTGACCTTGTCCATTAATCGTCCTCACACCTGCAGCTGTACCCAGACAGCTCAAGCCCCAGGGTAAGAACTGTAGCTTTCTTTATTGTAACCCTCATGGAAAAGAAATAAGGCTTTCAGGGTCTTTTCTAAAGAGGAGGTAATCTGAGCTGGTATAGGAAAGTACCTTTACTAAGAATTTTAGTATTTATTATTTTGCCTAAAATGAATGTTGAGTGATCTTGGCTCTATTGATCTGAGGAATTACCTTGCAGGTGCTGAAGAGTTTGGGTTTCCTTTCACTGGTTGCATATTAAACCTGGTCAGTGCTTCTACCTAGAGTGAAGGGTCCCAGGCATTGCGGTGAGTTTTCTGTGGCTTTTATTTTCCCTTAATACATGTTAACTGCATTTGTTAATGAGATCTTTGGCTACTTAAAGCATAATTGCTGCCCCTTTACAAATTCAAACGTTTTGCATTTGTGCTACGAGTCTAAAGGTAGGGGCCTATCTCATGGATCTGGAACAAGGAGCTCTTGCTCAGTTTCCCTCAGAAGTCCACAGTGGCTGTGTGGCTGCTGGAGAGCAGAGGTCAGCCAACGACACACAGGCATTTGGCTCCTGTAAGAGCTTTCTCCCAGACAGCTAACCTGAACTATTACTTAGGGATGTGCATACTTTGAGTTTTATTTCAATTCTTGTGAACTTAGAAGTCTCTTAAGAATATATTTGCATGCAGGCAGTCTCTTGAGCTTTGCAGGATCTTGCAGAGTGTCTCACAGCAGTTGCTGATGGCTTCAGAGAGGTGCATGGGGTGGGAGGGAGGAAGAGGCCACCTCCGTGCCAGGCCAGGTCAGTGGAGCCAACCTCAGTAACCCTACCCTAAGCTGCCTCATCCCAGACATTGAAGTGCCTTCCATTTGGATTTAGCTGCCAGCCACAAAGGACCAGACACGTCTGGGCACAAATCCCTGCCCTGCTGCTTGTGCCAGTGACTTAATCTCTGGGCCTTAGCTCCTTCATCTCTAAAGTGGGGATAATAATGGCCGTCATTTCGCTGGTTTGGGGGGAAGGGATTGAATAAGATAACATGTGGAAAGCACATACCTCCTTGTTGGACTCATAGGAAACACTCAGAAAATGCCATTTTTACTTTTGTGTTGCAAACATCATTTCAACTTGCAATGAGCTCTTTAAACCCTTCTTAATTTCTTTGCATTGGTGCAGAAAGAGACATTAGATGGTTACGTATTCTTTTGCAAACTGCCAATTGTCATTTTCTGTTGTCTTTTGACTTGGACAATTAAATAATAAGCTATTAGAAAAAGGCTGTTTTTCACCTGCTTTCAGCATAATAGCAATAGCAGAAGGAATATGATAATTATACATCCATATATAACAATTTATTGAATACAAAAGCTTATGTCCTACTTTGTAACTTGTTTTTTTTTTATTGTTAAATAATAGCTGTGTACATTAGTGCAATCAAGGGGTACAATGTGCTGCTTTCATTTACAATCTGAAATATTCTCATCAAACTGTTCAATGTAGGCTTCATGGCATTTTCTTAGTTATTGTGTGTAGACATTTGTATTCTGCCTTTAGTAAGTTTCGCCTGTACCCATTCTAAGATGCACCCTAGGTGTGGCCCCACCCATTACCCTCCCTCCACCCTAACCTCCCCCCTCCCTTCCCCTTCCTTGGCCCTTTCCCCATATTCTTGTGCTATAGTTGGGTTATAGCCTTCATATGAAAGCTATAAATTAGCTTCATAGTAAGGCTGAGTACATTGGATACTTTTTCTTCCATTCCTGAGATACTTTGCTAAGAAGAATATGTTTCAGCTCCATCCATGTAAACATGAAAGAGGTAAAGTCTCCATCTTTCTTTAAGGCTGTATAGTATTCCATGGTATACATGTACCACAATTTGCTAGTCC
>CAUYPK010154632.1:0-33837 GCA_963574355.1 Loris lydekkerianus | reverse complement strand
GCATCTTACAAGGGTACATGTGAAACTTACTAAATGTAGAATATAAATGTCTTAGCACAATAACTAAGAAAATGCCAGGAAGGCTATGTTAACCAGTGTGATGAAAATATGTCAAATGGTCTATAAAACCAGTGTATGGTGTCTCATGATTGCTATGGTTTAATAATAAATAAGTTAAAAAAAAAAAAAAGACAGAGAAGGATGAGGGATGAGGGAATAGAGACAGCGTAGGAGGGGCTGATGTTTCAATGCAGCCTTGCAAGGAGGACAGAGCCTTGCAGGGGCACTGTGGCTTTGGGCTCCTGTGTCTGAGGAGGGAGGAGCAAAGTGTTCATGGCAGGGACAGGTCCTGAAAGTGCCCCGCCAAGCCACACAGTGGGAGGAGATGGGTCGGGCTGCAAGGGAGTTGGAAACATCCCCACCTGGGTGCAGGTTGAGGTCGAGGCAGCCATTTCAGCTCACTATGTACTAAGCATGGCAGGCGCTCACACACATGTGCACACACATGTGCTGCCCACATACATCTCTCCTGTTTTTATTTTTGTTTTTGATGTTTCCTTCTGCCATTTATCTTGTCTTTCCACTTCTGACATCTGAACCATTCTGAATGGCACCGCAGAAAAGCAGAAAATAAAAGAAAATTGATTGTTGCCTTTTGAGTTTATTATTCTTCCTCAGGCAGATAATGGGAAATGACATGAGTGTGGAAGAGCCACAGGGTTCCCAGACCAACAGGGCATATCCTAGATGGTGGGGGAGGCTGGGGTTGCCAAGGACGTAAACAAAAAAATGCATTAATGTTTTGGGGCCATAAGGTCCTTAGGGATTGGTCTCTTTTCAAAGCCAAGATCTACAAATAGTAGGAATTCAAGGTGGAATTTTTAGATTCAAGATTAGAGGGGACTCAGGCCTTACTTCTGAGGATAGCCCTTGCGAGGTGACCATAGTGGAAAGGGGAAATAGAGTCTTGGTTCCAGCCAAACATTTAGCCAGACTCCAGATCTCTGTGATACATGGAAGCATTGAAGTGACTCCTGAACCCCAGACAGGGGCCCACGGGTAGAAGAGAAATCCCCAGACCAAGAGGGGCCTTGCTGATGATAGCAGAGGTTGATGCAACTGTCCCTTGCAGGGACCCATGACAATGAGAACCCAAGTGTTGTTCACTCCTGGGTCCCTTAGGATTACATAAGTCTCCCAGAGCTTCAGCCCAGCCTGGAGATGGGACGGGGTTCCAAACTGCTGAGATTCAGTTTCTTCCACTCCAGTGGAATGCATGTGGAATAGAAAGGAAACTGAAAAGGTTTTTTTTTTTTTTTTTTTTTTTTTTTTTTAAAGGTTGCATTTCTTTTGCATCTGACTTTCAGAAATGAAGTTTCTTCCCACCACCCAATGAAACAATGTTCTGTTCATAAGAAAACCAGTTAGGTGTTTTACTTCCCAGAGCTGTGGTTGTCCACACATGGGTGTGAGTCCATGGTGGGGGTGGGTGGGTATCTTACCTGAGTTTCTGACCGTCCTGTTCAGGCTCAGTGTCTGTTCTTCCAGAGACTTCCTGGAAAGTTAAGTTAAACTTCCAGAAAAGTTAAGCTCATGTACAGAGTGATGCTGGTGGGCCCTTTGGAACATGTGGACTTTTTGCTCTTAAAATGGTTAATAGTGATTGTCCGAGGATGATGGGCTTGTGGTTGGCTTTTCTTATCTT
Source organism: Loris lydekkerianus (assembly GCA_963574355.1). NCBI lineage: Eukaryota > Metazoa > Chordata > Mammalia > Primates > Lorisidae > Loris > Loris lydekkerianus. The sequence continues at coordinate 32,132 of CAUYPK010154632.1, read as the reverse complement.
TATTTATTTATCTGCTTAGGACCCCATGGGGCTCAGGGGATCCTGTGCTCTGGCCTCCCAGGCCTGTTGGGTTTAACACCTCCAGGTCATGTCACCACTGTGCCCCCTCCTCACTGCCTCACGTGTCCCTGACTTCTTGATGCTTCCTTCATGGTGACTCAGACAAATCCCACCCCTGCCACCAATGCAGGGATAGCTCTCCATGTTCTCACTGTAGAGGCCCCTTGTTATCCCTTAGGGAACTAATGGTAGGAATAAGGAATGATCTCTCCTTTCAGAGGACAGGTTGCCCTTGCTCAGAGAACTGCTTTATTTTCAATCTGGCAGATTTCCCACATGATCAGAGCTCCAGACTCCCAAGAGCACTTGTTTGACGGGTGTGTGTAGATACTGACCAGAGGGGTTTTAATTTGAAAATATGGGGCTGGTGGGAACCTTACAGTTCCACTCCCCTCTCACAAACCCAGGACAGTGCAGAGGGGGCTCTCCCCCACCGTGAGAGCTCCGGAAGCCCCTCCAGTTTGGAGCTGAGAGAGGTGAATATCTACAAACCTGTGGACATTGCACTGCTGCAAGGCCTCATTGTTTCAGCACTGCGATTGCTTCATTTATTAGTCCAGAGTGTCTGAGAGCCTCAAAGGACAGAAGTACTTGTTTTCAGCTGGTTTTAGGCTCTGATTTTTCTAGAATCCTATGATTTTTTTTTTTCCTGCTTCCCAAGCACTTGACAGCCTTCATGCACAGGTGAAAATTAAAGAGAAAATGGCTCACTCCAAAGCCAGGGGGATTGTAGCCTATTGCACTTAGCAGCTTTTGGTGTGGTCCCAGCCCTGGCACCATGGACCTGTATTAAGAGACAGATACCCACAGGTGACCAGGAAAAGAGCTAACTACAGGCTTGATCAAACAGATTAAATTCTATTTCTAGTCGTTGGGGCTTGGAAAGGGAGAGCAGAATTAAAATTTTCTCAAGGGTTTTTGAAAAAGAAAAAGGAAATATTCATGTATATTTTGAGCTGTCTGTGCTGAGAATCATGTGTACCGTGCAGTTCCCTCTGCAAGACAAGTACAGGGAAGCTCAGAGAGGTTAAATGGGAAGTTCTTGGAGGAAATGGACTTTAATGTTCCCTTTACTCTTTGTGCCTCAGTTTTCCCATCTCTATAATGGAGGCAGGAATAGTACCACATCATAAAGATGTGAAGATTAAATGAGTAAATATCACAAAAGTGCCTCCCAAGGAGAAAGTAAGTGTCAGCCAACGTGAGCCTCCCTAACTGCTTCTCCTCAAGACTCCTGATGTATGGCATTCTTCCTAGAGGAATGAAGCTGCTTTGTCTGCCCCCAGGCTCACCACGATAACATGAACTGGGACTACAACACTACTTACTTTCAAAGGAATTTAATGCCTCAACAGTAAGCTTACAAGAGTCATTTTATCTGCAGCTCATGTGGACTGAACTTCACAGTTTAGGTAAATTCACCTATAGGGAGTTTTGTCTTTGTCTGGAGAATCCTGATCTAGTTTTGTTTAATGTCAACTCACATAAGGACAGAAGGAAAAGTTAAGCTTAAGTACAGAGTGATGCTCGTGGGCCCTTTGGGACATGTGGACTTTCTGCTCTTAAAATGGTTAATGGTGATTGTCCTAGGATGGTGGGGCATGTGGTTGACTTTTCTTATATTTATTTATTTATCTGCATTATCTAATTTTTCTTCAATGAAGATGTGGTGTTTAATAAAATGAAATTAAAATAAAATGGTTGTTCTCTGCCAACTTCTTTTTTTGGTGCTGAATATTATATAATATTCTTTATATATATATATATTTGCTCTTGAAGCCTTACAGCTGTTCCTTCAAAGAAGTGATTATTATATTCTGGCATTTATGGAGGAAACTGAGAATTGGAAAGCTAGAGAATATCACTTCACAATGTTTTCCAAAATTTGGGGTCTTTCAGTGACTCCTTTAAAATTTTCAGTTAGAGATTCAAATGATAAACTTTCCAGCTTGCTCCCTTTTCTGTCAAGCAGTCAGTGCCCTGGAAAGCCTCCTTTTCTTCCTCAGCCACCTGGGAAGACATTTTTGTGATATCGTGAGCTCAGTGAATTTGTACTCAGGTCTGAGTGACATTGGTAAGGACTGTTGGGCCCAGAAGCCATAGTTGCTTGGCCAAAGCTGTCTCAGCAAAACAGAGTCCTGATTTTCCAAGGAGGCTGCCTGAGGCTAGGCTAGGTTATTTCTGAGCAGAAATAACCCAGAGATGACCTATCCTCACCCCATGAAAAAAAAGAAACCAAAGATGACTGGGGGTGGAAGTGAGCACATTTGCTTGATTTCCAGGGCTGGGATCAAGCGATTTTTAAAAAGACTGCATGGAGTAGAGATTGTACCTTGATTTGGCTCTGTGGGGAAGGGAGATGTTTGGGGTTCTTTTGTGTATTACCTAAATTGAGCCCTGTTGATTGCATTTATAAACCAGGAACACCAGAGCATGTTTCCCTGGGCTGATGTGAAGGTCAAAGGAGTGGGTGGATTGTGCTGTTCTGTGCATCGCAGGGTGTGCGGTACTGTTCTTGGCCTCCACCCATGGATGCTAGCTGCATCCCTTTCCTCCAAGTTGTGATAACCAATGTCTCCAGATGTTAGCAAAGGTCCTCTGGGAGACAAAAATCCCCAATAAGAGCCACCACTCTAAATACAATCTGTACATAAATGATGCCTGAGTGAATGTCTACCCCAAACTGAGCTGCCAGTTTATATGACCAGCTACTAACTTGCCACCTTCACTCAGATGCTTCTCAACTCTCTCAAACTTAATGTGCTCAAAATGGAGCTCCTGGTCCCTCATCAATTGGTTCTCCCTGCATCAGTTTTGTCCAAGGAAGTTAAAGGCATCTCTTTCCACTTACTTGGTCAAATGAGAAGCTTCAAACTCATCTTGAATTTTTTCCTTTTCTTTTACTCTCACATACAATATAACAGAAGACTTATTTGTTCAGCCTCCAAAATGTTTCCCAAATCCACAAACCTCTGTCCATTTCAACACCTGTCCCTACCCACATCTGGCTGACCTGTCACCTGGACAACCCCTTTTGCCTCTTTATTCCCATTAATTGCCTTTTCTTCATCCTGGTCTCCAAACAAGAACAAAAGTGGTCTTTTTAAAGGACAAATATAATTGTATCTCTTCCCGGCTTACATCACTTAAACTACTTATTGCTTGTAGAAAAAAAATCAACAATTTTACTGATGCCATTTAAGTTCTTACTTGCTGTGTCCCTGGACATTCTCTCTGGCCTCATTATGGGAACATGACCTCTACATGACCTCTATGTCTTGCAAAAGCCCCGAGGCCACAGTGATTTTGTTTTGTTCCTCAAGTAAAGCAGCCTCCTTCTGGTTTCAGAGCTTTTGTACTTTCTGTTCCCCCAAAGAAAATGCTTTGCCTCCAGAGACCAGCTGGCTCCTGTCCCCAGGCCTTTGCACACAGTTTCTCTTCCTGGACACGCTCCTCTGCTCTTTGCATGACCATTTTCTTTTAGTCCACATTCAGCATCAGCTCCTCAGAGACCTTTCCCTGGACAATCAATCCTAAAGCGCTGCTCTCACTCTGTTGTCCTCCATCCCAGAGCTGTTTCTTGTATTTCATTTGAAAAAAATATAATTATATATTTAAGTATTTGCTTTTAAAGTCTTTATTCACCAATAGACCATTGCCTGGCACTTAATTTGGCTTAAAAACCATTTGAATGAACTTTTCAATATGGTTAGGATCAAGTTTCCATGGTTTCTCTAAGTCACGAAATAGCCCCCCCGCTACAAGTCTTAAGTTTCATTCAGAAGACACTACTGTTGAAGCTGGCAGAGAACTGGAGAGGTTAGTTATGACTGCCTCAGCTTGCTTTCTGACCAAACAATACCCAAATGAGCTTGAGTACCCCTGGCAGTTGGCAATAGAAGTAAGAGGTGCCTGAGAGCTGTCCTTGGTGCTGAGACAGACAAGCCAGTGAGGAAGGGATGGAAAATGCTGCCCAAGGGACCATCTCAGCCCCTGCATATAGAGAAAGTGAACGCAGATGGCTTATAGCTCAGTGAGTTCCTGAAAAAGTTTTGGGTCAAGGGTGGGGGGAGGTGATTGGCAGCAAGAGGCAACTCCAGGGAGGCAGTGTCTCCCGTTTGAAATTTCCCTTCCTTAGACTGCAGTCCTTCTTCTGAAGGGCTCATGTTTTATTTTGATGATGGGTATTTAAATATTGAGTATGATCTCTAGAGGGGAAGAGAACGTTTTACGGTCTTGACATTTTTGTTCTCTCAACACTCAAGTATTTACTAATGAGACAGTTATGAAGCTTTCACTTTAAAGACACCAAGGTGCTAAATAAGCTCCTTTCTCCTTCCTTCCTTCCTTTCCTTTCTCTCTCTCCTCCCTCCCTCCTTCTTCCTTTTTCCTTCCTTCCTTTTTTTTTTTTTTTTAAATACAATTTTGCTTTTGCAGCCCAGGCTGCAATACAATGGTGGGATCATAGCTCACTGCAGCCTCACACTCCTGGCCTCAGGCGATCCTAACCTCAGTCACCCAAATATTGGGATTACAGACCCAGCTGGTTCTTTCCCTTAATAATAACACCTTGGACATCTCTGTAATGAAATGTATATATTTACCTTGATCTGTGCCAGATCCTGCACTGGACACTCATGTCATAGATGTAATCTCTCATAATTGTCACAAGACACTTGAGAATAATTCTTTATCCTCACTTTATGGACAAAGAAACCGAGATTCAAAAGATGACTTATCTAGGATCGCATTGACAATAGTAGAGAAAATACCTAACTTCAAATACCATGCTCTTACCTTTCTTTTAAAAATCTACTTAAAAATACTTAACATACACAAAAAAGTATAAATAGTAGTATACAAGTCAGCTTTGAAAAGTAAACTTTATTAAAAATAAAGCCTTCTTGGTAAATAAGTTTCTTTCCCTCCACTCCCACTCCTATTGTATATCTCATCTCCCTTCCCTCGGAACCCATCAATATACATTTTGTGTTTACTTTTTCCTTGCATATTTTACTTCTACCACATATGTTTTAGAACAATTTCTAAAACATACACCAATATTCTTCCATGTTAAAAAAATTTTAAATAAGCATTATTTACTCTGTATCTTTTCTTCTGTTATATAATGCTTTAGTCAATATTTTGATTTTGACATTCACCCAAGTAGCTCAGGTTCATTCATTTTCACTGTAATATTGCCATAGGACCCCACCAGCAAAGGTGCTCAGTCTAGTGGGTCATAAAAAGATAACTTTAAAAACTGTGAAATCATGGTCATATGGCATAAAGTGTTAGAGAGCCCTAAAGGTTCCAAGAACAACCAATTTAAGCCGGCGCGATCATGGGATGCTTCATAGAGGGATGCCTCTTGAATAGAGTTGAGGATAGGAGGCAGAGGACCATTAAAAGGCAGGAGCATTCTATGCTAAGTGCAGCTGGATGGAGTCCAGGGCTGTAAAACATAAACTATGAAGAGAGTCGTGGCTGGAGATGAGACTGTAGAAACAACCAAGGACTTAATATTTCAGGGCTTCTGGTGTGTTTTCCTTGTGTATAGTGCCCAATTACAAAGGGTTTTCTTGGTGATTTCAAAAAAATGAGAAAGTCAAAATTTAAAAGAGTGAAGTCATTGCTCCAAGCCCACACAATGAGAAAGTGGAAAAGCTGGGATCAAATGCAAGTCTCCCTGATGCAGGTCAGTATGCTTCCTTCTACAGCCACCATCAGCAAGAAAGTTACATCGACAGATGGGAACAGCAGGGAGATGATTTTAGGGAAACCGGATGAGGAGTCTGTGGTGAAAGGTGGCACCACTTCTCCACATAAGGAAAAAAGCAGTCAGAGTATCTGATCTCAACTTATAAAGTAAACACAAATCTAGATCATTAATCATATTTTAAGGGCTAGCAGTTAATTCAAATGTTTAGAAGCATGGGGACCAATCTAATCATGCTTGTGGCTCATCACTGTACCATAATCATGGTCTGTGACTTTTACAGACATATCCCAGAAATGCCCTTGGGGTGGGTCTGTTACAGATAGACAGACAGACAGATAGATAGCAATCATAATGATAGTAATAATACATTTTATGGGTGACAAGCTGAAGCCTGGAGATGAACAAGTTCAGACAGTGAACAGTGGAAGGGAAGGGCAGAGATTTAAACAAACTCTGTGTCTTTCTCACTGCACCTCATTGCTTCTCCGCGTGCGAGGTGCAGTCCTATGGTAGATGCCTGGCATTCTTCTTATTCACTTCATATCTGAACACTCTCCCTCTGTTTAAGACAGAATTTACTTTTCACTATAAAAAATGAAAATGCCAGATTTTTTTTCTAGGCTCCCTTGGACATAGCACCGGGTTTGTGCCCACCTCAGATGTTGAGTGACAGGCTATTGATGCCAAGAACACATTCCTTGCTAAGTCTTTTGCATGCGGCAATGATGCCAGCTTCATCCAAGTTCCAGTTTTAAAATCAAAATCATTCTTAGTCCATATAAAACTGAGTAATTTATTTAAAAAATTAATTTATTTTTTACAATTATTTTAAAAAGCAATTTATTTTTTATGATTTATTTCTTACAAAAGAAGGCCAAGTTCAAAGGATTATATCTGATGAGGGCTGTCTTGCTGGTGGTGATTCTCTGAAGAGTCCCAAGGTGGTGTAGGGCATCACAAGGTGAGAGGGCTGAGTGTGTTGCTCAGGTCTCTCTTTTTCCTCTTATAAAACCACTAATTCCACTTTCATGATAACCCATTAACCCATTAATTCATGAATGAATGAATCCATTCTTGAGGGCAAAGTCCTCATGATCCAGTCAGTCACCTCTTAAAGGCCCTATATCTTAATACAGCCACATGGAGGATTCTATTTCAACATGAGTTTTGGAGGGGACAAACATTCAAACCATAGCATCACTCAAAACATTTGCAATGTAAGCTGCTGAGTCTGTCCACCTCAGTGACAGCTATGAAATGATGCCTTTATTGGGCCAATAATATTCAGTGATTTAGAGATGTCATCCTTGGGTGCACAGCATCTGACCCCAGGTCTTTACCCCCTCTTCAGTGCAAGGGCTATCCAATATGAATGTAATAGATCATATTTTTCTATTTAAATTAGTCAGAACCAGTAGCTGATACAGGCTCCCTGATCCTAGAACCCTAAGAAATGTGGAAGAAATTACTGGAATCCTTGCATGGAGAATTTTCTTCTTTCAACACTTGACTTGCCCAAGTTCCATTTAAAATTACTGACAACAGTTTTCTGTGCCTGTGATAATATATTCTGGCTATTTATGACTCCATCTGTGGGGAGAAAAAAACAATCCTTCTAAATTCCTTGAGTGATGGCCTTTGCATAATTTTGCTTTGCCCTCTTGTTCTTATGATTACTGCTCCTCTAAATATCCACGCTGATTATTTTTCTTTCCAAATCACAGGAGTCTCCTCTTTGCAGTCTCTTGATTTTTAGAGACTATGAATGGTTGTGTAACTTTAGTTCTGCACTTTTGCTGAATATTTATGTCTTCTTTTTTTCCTCCAGAGTTCTTGTTTTGGAATACCGTATTTGTCAAGACAAACTAGGTGAGGTCACAGTAACAAGCAATCCTAAAATCTCAGTGTCTTATGATACCAAAGGTTTATTACTATCTATCCAGAGTCAGATAGGTTCTACTTTTAAGTCTTCACTCAGACCCAGCTAATGGAAAAAGCTGTTTCAGGAACATTTTCAGATGCATAACAGAAAGGAAAGAAATACAGCAAATCATGTGCTGAATCTTAAAGCTTTTCTTCAAAATGAATTATCACTCCTTGAGACAAAGAAGTCATATGGTTTACTCCTAAATTCAAGAAAATGAGGATATATTATCCTCCCACAGTGCAGGAAAACACAAAGAAGCAAAGTCCATTATTCTAGACACACATTGAGTTCATTTGCCCTACCACAATCAGAAATGCTTGACCACTCCCTTTCCTTAAGGGAGTTCACTCAAGACCTCTTCACCCCAATCTCTGCTTCAAGATCAAAGGTCAAGAATTCTGCAAGAGGTATAGGAACTTCTACCTGGTCTCTAGTGGATATGGAATGCTTGGATCCAGAGAGAAATTATTGCGGTTGGGTTTCCTTAGAAAGAGACCTTGAGATAGGGACTCATGTGCAAATGATTTATCTGGGAAGTGAAGGAAACATCATTAGAGGACTAGGAAAATGGAACAAGGACCTGAAGGAAGCCAATAAAAAGCTCCAGCAATTGAAGATAAATCCAACTGGAGAAAAAAGAGGTATCCAGTAAAAACCATTAACTCAGGGCTGCTCTATCTGAAGGACAAGAAACATGTTGATTCTCATTGGAATTGGCTCTCAGGTGGATCAATTTCTTAGCACTTCTGGACTTCTCTGTTGGCAGAGAGAATCCTCGGGCAAAGAAATTCAGGTGATGTAGTTGGAAGTCAGTAGGCTGGGTTTGAACCTGCCAACCTCAGTATAACAGATAGCTTTAAAATCTCAGTGATTTTCAACAACAAAGTTTTGTTAGCTGTCCCTAAAGCACACCTATCCTGGATCAGCTGCATCTTTACTCCAATACCCAAGCTAATGGAGCCATTTCTATCTGGAGAAGAGTCAGTTTTGTAGCAGAGAAAAAAAAGAGACATGGCCAGGATCTTAAAACTTTTGGCTAAAATGACAAACCTCACTTCTACCCACATTTCATCATCAGTAGCAAGTTAAGCGGACATCCCTATGTTCATCACTAGATATGCATCTTACAAAGGAACATAGTATAGGATGAAAGTCAGACTACTGTGTGAACAAAGCATTTTTATCTCTCTTAGGACTGGAGTTCTAGCCCCCTACCCAGTATCCCTCTCTCTGGCATCTCTGTTGAGTAACATGTTTTTGACACATGTTTTGAAGTAGGACTGAAATCCCTTTTAAACAAGAGGGTAGAATCATCTGTTTTGGCTAACATCTCTCAACCTTTCCTTCCACCAGGATCTGGACACTGTTAAAACTTTAATTTGTGTATATACCTAACAGGGCATCTCCCGTGACACATATTCTTTGCCTTACAATGTTTATGCCTCTCTTTAGTTAAAACACATGACAATATAACTTATGTATTCATTATGCCTATTATTTTCAAATAAGAGGGAGGATCTGGGTGCAAACAACCCAAAGACATTGCCTAATTGGTAGTTCTATAGATTAACTTTCTCAGGGCCCATAGGGAGCTAACAGGCCACTAATTGCTTTCTGATTGCTATAATGGCTGACTCCATATTAATCAAGGCCTAGTCAGGAAAAAAGAAAACGTGAGTGTGATGGGTTCTCTTATTATGTGAAGCAAAGCTGATGGTAAGATGACATACAGGTTTCTGGTGGTGGGAAAGCAAGACATTACCGACTCTGATGTTTGAACTGAACTTTAAAGGCTGAGGATGAATTTCCCAGGTGAAAGGTAAGACTCAGAGAGGTGATGTTGGAAATTATAGGCAGAGAGTAACAGGCATGAAGCCTTGGGAAGCAGTTGAGCATGGTGATGTAAGAATCGAAGTTTTAAAATTAGACTGGTTTAGGTTTAAATGCCAGATCTGGGACTCATTAGCCAAGAAGCCTTGGAAAAGTCATTTCAGTTCTTAGAGCCTCAGTCTCCTCCTCTGTGAGATGGTGATAGTGATATATTAGGACCTCAAAGAGGTGTTGTGAATATTAAAAGAGAATTTACATTAGTTTTCTATTAGGTATATCAAAGTAAATAACCAAAATAACTTTTAACAAGAGAATAGAAGTATAATTGGGTAAGATATTCCTAGGCAAAGGGAGCAGATTGGTGTGTGGGTGGAATGAGTGTGCATTTTGACCCAGAGTTGGGGGAGGCAGGTGATAGAAGGTGAAGCTAAATATAAAAGTTGTAAAGTTTTGAATGTCTTTTGAAATAAGGGTTTGTATAAGAAAGCAAAATAAAAATAAATAAATAGAAGAATGATAGAAATAACTAACAAGAGACACAACATGGTCAAATTTGTGTATAGAAAGCTCATTCTGCAGCAGTGTGGAGGATAAACTTGAAGGGCATGTCTGGAAGGAGGAGGACCCAGTCTGGAGACCGGCATGTGGTCCAGGTGAGAGATGAAGTGGCTTAATCTGGGAAGGGCTGTGGCCAGGCAGGCACTCTTGAGTTTCAAAGGAATTTGCTGTGGAATCAAGCACTGATGGGAAGAAAACCATATAAAGCAGTCCCAGAAGTCTCTGGAGGGCCCTAATTCTTACTAATTAGGGATATAGATAGCCCCAGGTATGAGATAATATTATCTCCATTCTTCAGAAGTGAAAACTGAGGCTTTGAGAGTGATAGCTCACTCATATCAGTCAGAGTAGACTTGGCTGTTAACTGTTGCATGAAACACACTCCAAGCATCAGTGGCTTACCACAGTTATGTCAGCTAATTACATCACTGTTGTTGTGATGGTCAGTTTTTTTGTCTAACATCATTTCCAATGTCCACAATAAATACAAAATAAACAGCAGGCAATAAGCCATTAGAAAAAGAAGCATAAAGCAGGAAATGCACATTAAAATGATGGATAGCATAACCACATCTAAGAATGTACTCCAGTATCACAGCAAATCTCAACGATGCAAAAACCACAATTACCTTTTGTACCAACCTAACCAGGCCCTACAATCATGTAAGCCAATTCCTTACAGTGCATGCTTGAATGCTTATCTCCTACTAATTCTGTTTCTGTAGTTGAATCCTGACTGATAGAACTGTTCAGCAAGGGCTGGGCAAGGGGGTGGAACTTAGCCTTATGGTATCCTTCAGGGACCTGAGCTCCTTCTATCTCATTTGCTAGGGCCCAGGAGTTTTTACACTGGAATATTTTAAGTTGGTGAACAAAAGAAGAGAATAAAGCAGAGAGAGAAGGCACAGTCTCTCTATACTATTTTCCCAGAGGTGACAATAGCCCTTCTGGAAACTGATTGCCAAGGATCAGTGTTCTCATCAGCAGGGGCCTGGCAAATGTGGTCTAACACAGTGCTTAGGAACAGGAGGAGGACTCAGATGCCATGAACACTAGCAATGCCGGCCAGTCCCCCAAGAGAGTGCAATTGCACTGGCTCTTTCCCCTTCACTTAGTGCAGTTCTTTAGCAAATCAGCTTGGTCATTCCAAGTCATGGGTTGGATTCCTCTTACCAGCTGCCTGTTAGACACCCAAATGGCGTCTAACTGAGGACTCAGGGATATATCCAATTTTGGATGTCCAGAAAGATGACTGAGGTTGAATGTGGTATAAAAGAACCAAGGAGTGTCCCTGACTTTCTATGAGGGATAACAAATTACCAAAAATGTAGTGGCTTTGAGCAACACACACTATTTCAAGAAACTGTTTTCTTGTTTCTTGAAATAGCTCTTTCCTTTTATACGTGGGGCTATACTCAGGTTTCTGCCCCTTTTCACAACATGGCAACTTCCTTCTTCAAAGCAGTGGAGAGTCCCTTCCACTCCATTATGCTAAGATCAAATCTTACATAGTCAAGGGAGTGACATCCTAATACCATTGTCATGTCTTATTTGTTAGAAGCAAATCACAGGTTCTGCTGTATGCAAGGGAAGGGAATTATATAAAGGTATGACATTCTAGTCACCTCAGAATGTGTCCACCATACTCTGTGACTGGGGAGTAGAGGCAAACTATTTTGCAAAATGATGAGGACACTAGGTAATTGATAAGGTAATGGGAGGACAGTCTCCTAATAGCATGGTGGTTGCTGTGTGAAGTCAGTGATCTCTGTAATGAAGATGATGATTGAATGGGATTTCCAAGATCATCACATCAGCTCTGTCTATTGAGATATGGAAGCCTAAATGCCAAGGGCAACCCAGTTCCTTCTGTTGCTGAATTTTCCCCTTTGAATTTTTCTCTTTTCAAGATTTTCCTGGGAAATTCAATTACAATGCGAGTTGCCATCTGTTTTTCTGGCTTTAAGCTAAGTAACTTCATTAAAAACTGTGGTAGACTTTCTTCTGCACCATTCTCAGCTTGTTCCATAGCAAAAAGGTACTACCAAGGAGGGGAATCTTGGAAACAGAACTGGAGACAAGGACTTGTGTACTCAAAGTTTTGGGAAGATAAACCCAGGAAGCACCAGTAGAGGAAAGTGGAAGGGTATATAGGGAAGGGAAGGAAGCACACAAAAAGTGTGTTTATCAACTGTTTACCACTGTTTGCTACTGAGGAACAATCTCTCTGACAACCCTGAGAGGAGTTAAAATGTGTCCTAGAGTTACATCAATCAAAGGCAAGAAAGCAGAGAGATTTATCACCAATTCTTGTCCATGAACACTTCAGGAAAGCCCTCGAGGGCATTATATTTCATGATCCTGTATGGTGGGACAACAGAATCTGTCAAAATGTATCTCAGGTGGTCAATATTGAGAGTTCTGTTGTCTGTAGGCAGGAAGGAAGCACCAATCTACATACATTTTTATTTGTGGCTGGCTTGCTAATTTTTTTTTGAGACAAGAGCTTCACTCTGTTGCCCTAAGTAGAGTGGCCTAGCATCATCATAGCTCACAGCAACCTCAGTCTCTTGGGATCAAGAGATGCACTTGCCTCAGACTCCCAAGTAGCTGGAACTATGGGCACTGGCTGTGATACCAGTCTAGCTTTCCTATTTTTAGTAGTTATGGGATTTTGCTCTTGCTCAGGCTGGTCTCTAATCCTGAGCTCAAGCAATCCACCTGCCTCAGTCTCCCAGAGTGCTAAAATTATAGGTGTGAACTACCAAGCCCAACCTAGTTTGCTAATATTTCATTAACATTTTAAAATCTGCGTCTGTGAGGAATATTGACCTATAGGTTTTCTTTCTTTTGGTGTCTTCCTTTGGTATCACAGTAATGTCAACTTCGTGAAATGCATTGGGAAGTCTTCCCTGCTTGTCTATTTTAGGAAAGAGTTTGTATAGTGTTTTTTTCCCTTAACTATTTGATAGAATTCACCAGGGAAGCCATGTGGAATTTTCTACATGGGGAGATTTTTAATTACTAATTCATTTTCTTTACTTGATATATGTTTCTTCAGAATTTGTATTCCTTCCTGAGTTCATTTTGATAATTTGTGTCTCTCTAGGAATTTGTTCATTTTACCTAGGTTGTCCAATTTGTTGGCATAAAGTTATTTATAACATTCTTTTACAATACTTTTGGTTTTTATAGGTTTGCATTGAAATTCATTTCTTCATTCTTGACTTTGGCAATTTGTGTCACTTCTTTCTTATTTTTTTCCTAGGGAATCTAGCTAAAGATATGAAAGTTTTAAAGTACCAATTTATGATTTAATTGATTTCCTTTATTTTTCTTTCTAATTTTTCAATTTATGTTATTAATTTTGTTCTTCTTTTTCTAGATTCTTGAGATATAATTTTAGATTATTCATTTTTGATACATTTTTCTATATTTAAAGCTATAAATTTTCCCATAAATGTGGCTTTGGCTGCACTTGATATATTTGTATATGTTGTGTTTTTATTTCTTAAAAGTTTTCTCTGTAACTTATTTGCACCATCGGTTCTTTAGAAGTGTATTACTTAATTTCCAAATATTTAAGAATGTTATAAATTTTGTTTCTGATAGTGATTTTTAATTTAATTTTATTATGATCATAACACATACTTTGGATGATTTCAAATTTTAAAATGTATTGAAACTCCTTTTGGGGCCTAGGCATATAATGTGTCTTCAATAATATTCCATGTGTAATTGAAGGAATGTTCTGTTGTTGGAGAAGTGTTCTAAATCTATCTGGTAGGCAAGTTGGTCTTATTGTTCTGCCAGCTAATGAGTTACAGAGAAAGAAACATTAAAGTTTTCAACTAAATTTATTTAATTGTCTATTTCTCTTTTTAATTCTATTAGTCTATTTTGCCTAATATGAGTTTAGCCACTCTAACACTCTTGCAATAGCAGTGGTGTTTTTTGTTTTATCAAAAGAAACATCCTGTTATATAGCAGAAAGAACCCATAACTGAAGGGTTAGAAAAAGCTGGATTTGAGCCCTGGCTCTGTTTTTCATTATGTAAATGGCTGTGAGAAAGTGCTTCATTTTCCTTAGCTTTAAGTTTTTTTTTAAAATGTGATAAAAATCACTTTAATTTCCCATCTTGGTTATTTCTAAGTGTACAGTTCATTAGTGTTAAGTGTAGTTAAGTGTTTTGTTGTGCAACAGATTTCCAAGATGTTTTCATCTTGCAAAACTGAAAACTCTGTACCCATTGAATAACAACTCCTCATTTCCTTATCGCCAGCCTGATACATTCCTATATGCTACTATAGAATTTGGAAACACTCGACACTTATTCTACACTAAATTTATTAAAAATATTTTTCTTCTTCAATAATAAATTAGCCTTAGCTTACTATAACTTTTTACTTTACAGACTTTAGTTTTTTTTTTAACTTTTTTTTGCTTTTAATTCTTAATTTAAAATACAAACATATTATATAGCTGTACACAAATATATTTTTCCTCTTCACATCTCCATTCTATAGGTTTCTATGTTTAAATTTTTTACTTTTCAAATGTTTTTGTTAAGAACTAAGACAGAAACATACACATTAGCCTGAACCTACACAAAGTCAACAGAATATGGATCATCAATATCACTGTCTTTCACCCTAACATCTTGTCCTACTGAAAGGCCTTCAGGGGCAGTAACACACATGGAGCTGTCATTTTCTATAATAACAATGCTGTCTTCTGGAATTCCCTGTGAAGGACCTGTGTGCAGCTGTTTTACTTTTTTTTTTTTTTTTAATAAGCAGAAGAAATACTCTCTAAAATAATGATTTAAAAGTATGGTGTAATAAATAAATAAGCTAGTGACATTGTCATTTATTCTCATTATCAAGTCTTATGCCCCATACATAATTGTATGTGTTTTATACAACTAATAGTACAGTAGATTTGTTTAGACCAGCATCATCATAAACATGACTTACATGTTGCCCTATGAATGTGCTATATCACTAGGCAATAGGAGTTTTTTTTAGCTCCATTCTAATGTTGAATTATGTGGTCTGTCATTGAGTAAAACATCGTTACGCAGTGCATGACTATATATAAATAACTGATCAGTTTTCTTCTAAAAGTATTTTTTTAGTTATTAATTATTTGTTTTTTATTAGTTAATTATTTGATTGATTTTGCAGGATTTCTTTGTATATGGTACTAGGTAAAGATCTAACTGTATTCTTTTGTATGTAGATATCTAGTTTTCTCAACGTTATTTTTGAAGAAACAGTCCTTTCCCCCATTGAATGGTTCTGATACCCTTGGTGAAAATTATGAAACTATATTCATAAGTCTTATATCTGGCTATTTGTTTCTGTTTCCATAGTTATGTATGTCTATCTTTATGCAATAACTATACTGTTTTGATTATTGTAGCTTTGTAATGAGTTTTTTTTTTAAAAAACAGGAAGTATGAGTCCTCCAGTTTTGTTCTTTTTAAAAATTGTTTTGGCTATCTGAGGTCCTTGCCTTGTTTCTGACCTTAGAGAAAAATCTTTTAGTCTTTCACTATTAAGTATGGTGTTCACTCTGGCTTTTTTCTACATGATTTTTATTATGTTGAGATAGTTTCTGTCTATTCCTAGTTTTTGTTTTGTATCTTGAAAGGGTGTTTAAATTTTGTGAAATGTTTTTTCTGCATCAGTGAATTGATCTTCACCTTCACTTTGTTAATATGGCACATTAAATTGACTCTTTTTTTTTTTTTTTTTTTTTTACATTTAAACCATTCTTGCTTTCTAGGAATAAACTTTTAAGATTTGATATAAATTTTTAAATAAATTTCTCTATTTTCTGTATCTCTTGTGTTTAGTGCATATAAATATTTATAATAGTTATATCTTTCTATAAAATTGACTCTATCCTTATGTAACTTTTTGTCTATTGTAACTGTTTTTGATTTAAAGTTTATTTTGTCTGATGTTAATATAGCTACAACTGTTTTCTCTTGGTTATATTTCCATGGCATATCTACTATCTTTTCACTTTCAACATGTCTGTAAGTATGCCCTTAGTTCTAATGTGAGTTTCTTACAGACAATATATAATTAGATCCTGTTTTTTTTTTTAATCAGTTCAGTCAAATTCTATGTTTTGATTGGAAGTTTAATTCCTTTTACATTAAAAATAATCACTGATAAGTGGGGATTTACTCCTGCCATTTTGTTTGTTGTTTTCTGCTTTTTGACATTTGTTTTATTCTTTATTGTCTTCCCTTGTGTTTATTTGACTTTTTTATAGGAATATGTTTTTATTTCCTTCTTATTTCCTTTTGTGTATATTCTACAAATATTTCTTTGAGATTGCCATGAGGATTACATAATACATCTATAAGTCATAAAAATCTATTTTAAACTTATAATAAGTTAATTTCTATGTTAACATAAATTTCTATGTTAACATAAATTTCCCTTTTATGTTATTGGTGTCACAAGTTACATCTTTTATATTTTGTACCTATTAACATATATTCATAATTTTAAAAAAGATTGTATCTTTTTAAGTACTACAAAATTATTAAAAGTGGAATTAAGAATGAAAACTATAATAATCAGGTTTTTATATTTGTTCATATATTTACTTTTACCAGACAACTTTATAATTTTATTTGGCTTAGAGTTACTCTCTAGCATCCTTTTATTTCAACATGAACCACTCGCTTTAGCATTGCTTGTAGGGCAAGTCTAGTGATAGTGACCTCTCTCAGCTTTTGTTTATTTGGGAAATCTTGAAGGATTGTTTTTGGAAGATATAGTATTCTCTTTTTTTTTTTTTTTTTGAGGCAGAGTCTCAAGCTGTCACTGTGGGTAGAGTGTGGTGGCGTCACAGCTCACAGCAACCTTCAACTCTTGGGCTTAAGTGAGTCTCTTGCCTCAGCCTCCCAAGTAGCTGGGAGTACAGGTACCTGCCACAACTCCAAGCTATTTTGTTTTTTGTTGTTGTTGTAGTTGTCATTGTTGTTTTTAGCTGGCTTTAGCTGGATTCAAACTGACCAGCCTTGGTGTATGTCGCTGGCACCCTACCCACTGAGCTACAGGCACTGCCAATATACAGTATTCTTGATTGAAATATTTTTCTTTTAGCATTTTGGATATATCACTGCCTTCTAACCTATGACACTTATGCTGAGAAATTCACTCTTACACAAATTTATATATGATAAGTTCCTTTTCTCTTTTTGGTTCTAAGATTCTTTCTTTGTTAGACTTTTGGTAGTTCGATTATATTATGTTTGGTATAGGTCTCTTAGGATTTTTCAAGTTAGAGTTAACTGAGTTTTTTTCATTCATTTCTATCTTCAAGTTTGAGAAGCTTTTGGTCATTTTTCAAATAAGCTCTCAGTTCTTTCTATTTTCTTTTTCTGAGGCTCTCATAATGCATATATTGGTCTGTTTGACAGTATTCTATGTGGTCCCTAGGCTCTGTACATTTTCTTTCTTCCTTCTTCTGCCTTGGTAATTTCAAATGACCCATATGAAGGTTCATTGATTCTTATTTCTGCCTTGTTTAGTGGGTGGTAAGCTCCTCTAGTGTATTTTTCAATTCAGTTATTGCATTTTTCCATTTCAGAATTTTTGTTTGGTACTTTAAAAATAGTTCATACCTCCTCATTGATGTTCTTGTTTTGTTTGCACATTGTTTTCCTGATTTCATTTAATTATCTATTTTGTTCCTTTTAAATCTTTAATATCTTTAAGAAAGTTGTTTTAAATTCTTTGTTAAGTATTCCAGAGGCCTTCTTTAGGGTCAGTTTCTGGAGATTTATTCTATTCTGCTGAGTGGGCCATGTTTCCTTGTTTCTTTGTATGCTTTATGGTTTTGGTTGTTGTTGTTGTTGTTGAGATTTGTGCATTTGAAAAAAAGGAAAAACATTACACCATGCCTTTATGAATGGATAAAGATCTTCATGGCATAGAGGCTCTAAATCCTTTCGAATCTTTCATAGGGATACATCTTGTGCAGGTGCATTTATTTCAATTCCTGGTAATACCATTTGTCTGCTTTAAATGTCTTAGTTTCCTCAAGAATATCACCCCTGCTTCTTCTTAGAAGCCGAGGGTTTACATTGTATTTCTCTGCTCATAATGTCTTCTTCCCATCTACCTATAGTATTTTACCCTGCAGTTTAAACTGTATTTACCCTGCAGTCTTAATTCATTATGGCACCCATTACTACTTTCAGGAACCTCTGACTTGATATTCAAACTATGCCACTATCCCATAATCCTTAACGTCAGGTGAGACAGAAACTAGTCCCTGGGTTAGACAATGTTGCAAGGTAGAACATTGAAAGTGGTTCCACATTTTTTCTTTCATCCCAAGGGAGGAGCTAAGATTTGGGCAACTTTACCAGGTTATATAATAGGTGAAGGGGCAGGGGTGAACAAAATCAAGCAAAATATCCTACCATTTGGGTGCATTTTTTTTCTTGATTAGTGGTTTCCTTAGTTGCTGCAGATTTTTAACAGGTTTCTATAATTCTCACAAAGTCATTTGGTCTGAATATTGTTGTTAATTTCACATCTCTAGGGGGTGAAAGGGCCTGCGACTTTCTAGTTCACTATCTATTATCTTGCTGAAACAACTTTATCAAGGTTAATTTTTGCATGGCAAGTCTTTTTCTAGCCTTTTTCTTTCAACCTAAGTATTTGTACTTCTTTATCTGAATGATATAGACAGCATATTGTTGGATTTTACTTTTTTATTCATTCTGACAATCTCTATCTTTTATTTGAAGTTATTTAGTTCATCAATACTTAATATACCGTCCCTAAGTTATGGTTAAAATACATTCTTGAGAAAATCTTTAGGCAGATTTGTATGTAACTTGGATCCCTGATGAACACCACATATACATATACAGTAATAATCATAAGACAATACTATAATGGCTCATATGTGATAGAATATGGTATAATACTATAATAATAATAATACAATTGTACCATAACAATGCATTGTAAATCCATTCTACTTTTAATTCAGAATACAAAACAACTCATATAAACATTTTAAATAGGAGATAGAAGAAATTTCAAAAAAAGGTTAAAGATTAATATATCTAACATTGCTTCAATGCCTTGCTTACTAGAAGGAGCATTTCTGAGGAAAGAAAGTAGGCTAACAGTAATGGGAAGATGATGATCAAAGTGGTGCCAGAGAGGATGGAGTGGGTGCTATAGAATCAGGATATCCTTCTGTTGCTGCAGGAGAGGAGCTTACTGCTGAAGTTGTTTCCTTGAAAAAAGTGTCTGAGGCTGTTTGCATAGGGTTTTTCTTTTTGTCATTATAAATGGCCTTGTAGTAGGTGATATTCACACTAACTATATGGCAAATCTTCATAAATTGCTAAATGTTAGGATCTTGCTCCTCATGATTAGTGGACCCTGCTTCAGTGAGATGAAAAGCTTCAGCAAAACCTTTTGTTGTAAACTTTCTTGGCTCTAGGTCTAATGATTCTTCATGATCTTGGGTTTCTATCAGCTGCTTCTATGTCTATCTATGAGACTGGCTGTACCAACAAACTGTTTACGCTCTGTTGGTTTGTTTATATGTGCAGAAAAACTAGTTCTTTTTTTCTTTTTGTTTTTCATTTTTTTCCCTTTTATTAAGTCATATACACATAGGTCATGAATATATTTATGCATATGTGGGGTGCAATGTGTTGATTTTTTTATACAATTTGGACTGCTTACATCAAACTAATTAAGGTAGCTTTCGCCTCATTTACTTGATTATTGTGTTAAGACAATTATGTTCTATACTTGATAGATTTGACTCGTACCTTTGAAACAAAGATATTTGCACCAGATTGTTCATTGCAGCTCAATTCATAGCTGCCAAGTCATGGAAAAAGCCCAAGTGCCCATCGATCCATGAATGGATTAATAAATTGTGGTATATGTATACCATGGAATACTATGCAGCCTTAAAAAAGATGGAGACTTTACCTCTTTTATGTTTACATGGATGGAGCTGGAACATATTTTCCTTAGTAAAGTATCTCAAGAATGGAAGAAAAAGTATCCAATGTACTCAGTACTTTTATGAAACCAATTTATATTTACTCATACTTTCTTATGAAAGATAGATTATAACTGTAGCCCAGGATGAAGGAGAGAAGTGGAGGAAGAAGGGAGGTGAGAGGAGAGATTTGGTAGAGGGAGGGTAAATGTGGGACCACACCACATTTACCATGGAGCATATTGTAGGAAAACTTGTTCTTGAATTCCTATTTAATTATTCCATTATGAATTATTCTTATAAAGAGGCTTGGGAGCCTGTTCATAAGTATAGAATGCCATAAGTCAGGTAATCAATAAACTGGGGATGTCTTGTATTACTGAAATTCATATAAATTATATTTACATTTATAATTTTTCTCTATTTTTATATGTCTCAGGTCTCTTTTGTTCTTTACTTTCATATTAAACTTTTAGCATAATTTTTCATATTAAACTTTTTGTACTTGTGTTCCATTTTAATTCTTCCCCTGGTTTTTAAGTTTTATTTTAGGAGTTTATCTGAAGCCTACATAATGCAGTTTTAACTTTTCACAATCTGTATCTGTTTAATATTGACTTAATTTTAGTAGTAAATTTATTTCAATGCCTCTCCATTTTTTGCCCTCCCTTTTTTGTGTTTTATTTTTATATGGACATTATATTTATATATTTTATAAATCCAACATTATAGTACTATAATAATTGCTTTAAGATATTTTTGTGTTCCAAAGAATAATATAAAAGAGTATATTCTTTCTCTCATACACGCACACACACACACGCACACACACAATCCTTTTATATTTATTCTCATAATTATATTTCATGTATTTTCATTCCTTTCTGTGGATCCAAGTCACCATCTGAGGTATTATCTTTCTGCTTGTAGAATTGCCATTAATAGTTCTTGAAGGACAATCTTAAAAATCAAGTCTCTGTTTTTGGAAAGGGAGTGTCTGTATTTCACCTTCATTTTTGAAGAACAGTTCAATATATTGCAAAATTTCAGATGCTAGATTTTGCTTTAATCATTTTGAATATGTCACTGTACTATTTTTTGTCCTCCCCCCCCTTTTTTTTTTGCAAAAAGTCAACCACTAATTATATTATTATTCAATTTTTTTTCAGCTGTCAAAATTTCTCTTTGTCTTCAGTTTTCAGCATTTTGACTGCTGATATATCTAAGTGTGGTTTCCTTTGTTCATTTTTTTCTTGGAGATCATTGAGATTCTTTGATTTGAGGATTAATCTATTTCATCAAATTTAGAAAGTTTGGGGACATTTTCTTCATTTTTGTTTTTCTGTTGTATTATTTTCTTTCTTCTTTTGGGATTGGGATGCTTGGCATTCATCACAAACCTCTGAAATTTTGGTATTTATCTTCAGTCTTTTTTTTTTTGTTCTCTCTTTGTAAGGTTGGATTTTTTCTATTGATCTATCTTCACATTTACTGATTCTTTTTTTAAAAATCATTTCAAATCTAGTTATTGAGCCCACCTAGTGACATTTTTTGTTCTTGTACTCTTTGGGGTAGCTTTTATTTTATGAGATTCCTTATTTGTTGAATGATGGTCATATTTTTCTGTAATTTTCATACATACTTTCATTTGATTCTTTTACTATCTGTGCAATACCTTTTTAATATCCTTATGTGATAAGTAGACAATAAGAATGAGTTTCCATTTACTACTTTCTTCCTTCTGAGTATGAAGCATATTTTATTTATTTGCATGTCTCATAATTTTTTATTGAAATGCAACATTTTAGATAATTATAGAGTATAACCCTGTATTCCATTTTATTTTCTGCATAGTTGCTATTAAAAAAAATATATATATATATATTATATATATACAATATATATATCCTGCCTAGAACTAAACTATGGAATCTATCTTTCCTGTAATGGGTAGCCACTGACACCTCTTCTCAGTTTTTTATTCTTGTTTTTGTTTTTTAGCAATGTGCCTAGGGGCATTCTCCCACCCCACCCCCACCCCCTGGGTATCTGCATAGCTGAGCTGTCTCCAATGATTCGGTCACGTGTTGTGCTTAAGCATCCTGAACTCCTAAGCTCCCAATACTTGTTTATTGACATGTGTATGGGTTGGGGGAGTGCATTCAAAATTTTAGGCAGTTTTCAAGTTCTCTTGCCTTTTACTTTTTGCTGTGCCCTTGAACATATGTATGTGTAGTTTATACAGTTACTCAGTGATGTGTGTAGAGCTTATCTCAACCCTTCCATGGCTTTCTCATCTCCAGGATTCCTGGCTGGTCTAGCACTCACACTGTCTGAGACCACAGCCTTGGCACAGCAAAGTTAGATTTTTTCTTATTCATTTCCAACCCATTTTACCTTTTTTACCTAACAACACCACAGAAGTTTTATCCCCACTTCACCTTCAACTCAGCCTTTTTGGACAGCAAAACTGCTTGTTTTCAAGGCCAGCCTCATGCTGGTAAAACTACTCTTTTCACTGTCTGAGCTGCCTGGTGAAGGATGAGAGCAGTTCCGGGTAATAAGGTCATCATTTCCTGCTGATTTTACCTGAAACTCTTGCAGTTTTTCAAGAACAAACAATTCTCAATTTGTTGTCTAATGTTTGCCAATTTATAGTGTCCTAATAATAGTTGTTTTTGACTGTTTTTTCCAATTTTATACTTTTTTATCATGGAAAGAGATCATGGATCTTTTCCCATTGGCATACAAAGAATTTTCTCCTTTCCCACTGTTGTGGATTGAGTTCTGTCCTTCAAAATGTATGTATTGAAGCCCTAAATGCCATCATGACTGTATTTGGAATAAGGCTTTTAAAGAGGTCACTAAGATTAAATGAGCTCATAGGGTGGGGTCCTAATGAATAGGACTAATGTCTTTTTAGAAGAGGAAAAGACACCAGGAGTATGCCTGCACATAAGGAAGGCCACGGGAAGACACAGAGAGAAGATGGCCTTCTGCAAGTCAGGGAGAAAGGTCCCTGGAGAAACTATACCTACTCACCCCTGGGATTCTGAGCTTTGCTTACACCCTTTCCCCTCAATGCAGCACTTCCTTTCTCTAAGTCTTTGCTTAAAAGTCAGCTTTTTAGAGAGGTCTTCTCTGATTAAATGCAGCCCTCTTCTTGCCTCACCCTCTTTATCTCTCTTCCCTGCCTCATTTCTGTAGAGTATTAGCACCTTCTAACAGTCTGTAATTTTTACACTTTTGTCTACAGTTTGTCTTCCTTCTCTAGAAACTCCACTAGGACGGGGATTTCATTTTTTATGTTTTGTTCATTGCTATATTCTGGGTGCCTGCAAGAATGGCTGACATGTAACAGATATCTATTCAGGGAATATTAGTGGAATAAATAGACCACTATTTCAAAATTTGATTCAGAAAAAAATTTTATTTTTATTTGTGTGTCTCCAAGTTGTAGGGCAGAACTTGACCCCAAGGGGCCAGTCACTTATGCATAGACACAAGTAATAGTCAAAATTATTCCCTCTTCTTAATATGTGTTTAAAGATTTTAGGGGTGAGTTGTCCAATTATCCAAAAACAGGTACTCCTTGTTTTGTAATATTATTTCTGGAGTATAGCAATACAAGGTAAGTAAATCAACACATTTTATTGTAAAGACCTTGATGTCAAACAGAAAAGGGTAGTTTGAAAAAGGAAAAGTGTCGAGTAATCTCATTTTAGAGACATAAAAATAAATAATCCTAAATAAAATGTTAGCGAAAAGCTGGGCATGGTAGCTCATGCCTGTAATCCTAGAAACTGGGGAGGCTGAGGCAGGAGGATCATGGAGTTCAAGAGTTCAAGACTATAGTAAACTATAATTGTACTACTGCACTGCAGCCTGGGTGACAGAGTAAGACGTTGCCTGTTAAACAACAACAGCAAAAAAAAACAAAAACAAAACAAAACAAATATTAGTAGCTAAATTATAAAATTTGAATTTTGTAAAATAAGATAAAATATCAGACATCTTAAAGGTAGGCTCATGATCAACTGTTCTAGCTTTATGATTTGTAGCTGTGTGGTCTTGAAAAACCCAACCCGTTAGAACCTCAGTTTCCCTATTTATAAAGTGGGATCGATAAATTTCATCTCATTCATCCCCATTTTTATTCATTCTATTTCATTAGAGCACTCATCATGTACCATACATTGCTCTTGGCATTAGTGATGAACATTGGCACAGTCACTGCCATGATGCCTTATGAAGATTAAGTAAGTGGAAATATATTAACATGGCAGGGTCCCTAGCACATAGCAGGTGCTTTAAAATGTCATATTTCTTTCCTGCATTTCATCTTCTTACCAAACTCTCAATAGTATCACTAGTTAATTTTCATATTCATTCTCTTTTCTCAAATACCACCTCTTACGGGAGCCCATCCCTGGCCATGCACCAATGTAACTATCTATTCTCCCCCCATTTTTCTTAGAATAAAATCATTTATTTGTTTATTTATTTATTTTTAGAGACAGAGTCTCACTTTGCCACCCAGGCTGAAGTACAGAGTTCACTTCAGCCTTGAATAACTAGGCTCAAGTGATCCTTTGGTCTCAGCCTCCTCTGTAGCTGAGACTACAGGTACGCACCACTACACCTGACTAATGTTTTTATTTTTTATTTCTTTTAATTTTTTTGTAGAGATGGGGTCTTATCACCTGGCCCAGGCTGTTCTCAAACTTCTGCCTTCAAGTAATCCTTTTGCCTTGGCTTCCTCAAGTTCTGGAGTTATAATCATGAGCCACCACAGCCATCCTGTCCATCCCTTTTTGTCACATGACCCCCATCTTATTTTCTTCATAATACTTTTCACTTTCTAAAATTATCTTCAATATAGTTTCTTTTTTATTTTTTTGTGTCTCTCTCTGAAAATGGGAGCTTCATGACAGCCAGTACCGGTTTCTTTTACTCTCTGTTGTACGGCCAGCACCCGCCAGGTGCCAGGTGCATAGATATATTCCACAGGTACGTGGGTGGTAAAATGACTGGCGGCCGGGTGTTTTTCCTCTCTGTAGCTCCTATGCCAGGCGACAGGGCTTGGCTCACAGCATGGGCTCCAAAAGTTTGTGGAATGAAATTCTCCTTGGGTAGCAGCTGCAGTGGCTCCTTCCAACTGGTTTAAGTGCAAGTGGCTTCTCCACAGGGTCTGCAGTGCTGGAGAGGTGTTGTGTGTGACATTAGCAAAGATGGTGCCTTTGGAGGTAAGCCAGCTCTCCAACGTGAGAGGCATGCCTATAAATAGCCACGGGGCATGCGTGCCCTGCATTCTCTGCATTAGCTTCTGTGCAAAACACTGTTCTTCTCTGCCTAGGACCAGGCGTCCTCAAACTGCGGCCCGTGGGCCACATGAAGTGTGTGAATTGCATTTGTTCCTGTTCTGTTTTTTACTTCAAAATAAGATATGTGCAGTGTGCATAGGAATTTGTTCATAGGTTTTTTGTTTTTTTTTAACTATAGTCCGGCCCTCCAACGGTCTGAGGGACAGTGAATTGGCCCCCTGTTTAAAAAGTTTGAGGACGCCTGGCCTAGGATTCTGGTCTCCCAGGCAGATTGGTAAGTATAAGAGAGCACCTGTGCAGAGCATCACAACTTTGAAATTTCATTTTTTCCTTCAAAATGTCCATTGGCTTTTCACACTAACCACTAGGAGGTAGAGAGTGTTTTTGCTCATTTCACAGCAGCAGAAAATATGTACTAGAAGATGAAGTGGGTCTCTGAGTGTCAATCCCACACTTCCTCACTTTAATTTCCATCTTGTAGCATGAGATGGAACCAGAAACTTGCTTAAGTGTGTGTTCAAGCTGTAAGGCAAGAACCATGGAAAAGAAGAAAGACAATTTTTTGTTTTGTTTTACAGGGCTTATTAAAGATTATAAGAGGGAGAATGGATGATAAAAGGCTGAGAACTGCCTTAAATTTACTCTTTTAGGTACAAAAAATACAAGGTGTTTTATATATTCTATCAAGAATAGAAGACATTAGATGTTATCTGTCAAGAAAGAAATGAGACAACTTTAGTAAGCAATCATGGAATGATTTCTTTCACTTTTTAAGGTAGAAAGTGAAAACTTTAAGAAGGACACAAAATATCCCAAGTGATTTGACAATGCTTGAGAAAAAAGGAGATAAAATTTAAGAAAAATTCAATACATCTTTCAAGGCAATATGTTTATCAGGCAATTCTGTATTCTAGCACATTGTCTCCATAAATCATTGGGTGCTTACAACAACCTTCCAAAGTAGGGATTCTTGTCTCCATTTTGGAGTGAGGACATTGTAGCTCAGAGATGTGAAGTAATTTGTCAAATTAACATAATAAGTGACAGGGCCAGTGTTTGAAATGCCCTTTCACTAAACTGTTTGGGTCAAAATCTCATGGGCAACGTGGGATAGTCAGCCCTTAGCTCTGAGTTAACAGTGTGGATTTTGTGATGCATTGTCAGGCTAAGGCAGCATGAAGGAGAGCTTCACCTGGGGACCCCTCATCCCCATGAACCTGATCAACACCCTGCAGAGGCAGACACCAGTAGAGCAGTGTAGACGTCACGGAAGGAACGTGCTATGTTTCAAGGCAGATGGCATCCACAAAGAATCTCTGAGGAGTTTAAAAGAGAGACTAAGATTGCCATGCAATGAATAGATCAGATTTAGTATGATTGCTTAATAAAAGCTTTCGCCACACAAGGAAGTGACTGGTCTAGGGTGGGTGGGTATGAGATAAGGATCTGAGAGGGGGGGAGAAGTGGGTCAGAGGAATATCATAATTTATCAAGCAAAGAAAGGAAGTCAGAACTAGAGCTTTGGGATGTGCCAGGTCTTTCTATGTTAGGCTTCACTTTACCCATGTCCCACTGAGAAGGGTTTGGTTAGATCTAAGTAGTCATATGTAATAGAAAGAGTGCATGTGATACACACATGAATGCATGTGTAGGCCCATGAGTACATACACATACATACACACACTCCCTCATAATTTAATTGCTTAATAAACTATTGCTTTTTCTTTACATAGGCTGTGTCTTCGACTGTTTGGATTGCCATTACTGAATAACATAGACTAAGGAGTTTATAAGCAATAGAAATTTATTCTTACAGTTCAAGAGGCAGGGAAATCCAAGATCAAGCTGCTGGCAGATACTGCATTTATGCCAACTTTTTTTTTTTTTTTTTTTACTTAGTAATAATGACATTCTGGGTGGTATCTCATTGTGGTTCTAATTTACATTTCCCTGATGATCAGTGATGTTGAACATTTTTTTCATATATTTGTTGGTCATTTGTATAATATATTTTCTTTTTTTTATTGTTTGGGATTCATTGGGGGTACAAAGAATTAGGCTACACTGATTGCACTTGTCAGGTAAAGTCCCTCTTACATCTGTGTCCCACCCGCAAGAGGTGTGCCATACGCCATAAGCCCTCATCCCCCATCCACCTCCCCTCTCCTTCCCTACACCCCACCTTGTATTAGCTCATCTGCTGCCTTCATGAATTGAGTACATTGGATTCTTGCTTCTCCATTCTTGTGATGCTTTACTAAGAAGAATGTGTCCCACCTCCATCCAGGTTAATATAAAAAATGTAAAGTCTCCATCTGTTTTAGTAACTAAATAGTATTCTATGGTATACATATACCACAGCTTGTTAATCCATTCCTGGTTTGGTGGGCACAGCCTTTTTATGCCTTTTGCTGACTTCTTGTTGGAGTTATTTGTTTTTTCCTTGCTGTTCTTCTCTTATTTTGTTTTATATTTTAGTTGTTCTGGGTTGGGAAAGCTTTGATTCATGCAAAGCAGTCACTACAAATGGCATACTTTTAAAAACTGAGTATTATATTTTTCTTTGTTTTTGAGATATGTGACATACATGTTTTCTGGTCAGTAATGCTTGTACCAAATATTCTCCTAATCAAAGCCTCAAGCTACACTATTCCTGCTCACGCTGAGTTAGACTAGTGGAACACCATCTTGGTAGGAGAGATTTGACAGGAAGAAGAAATTGCAGTCATCTTTTTCACCAAACTTACAGCCACCCCAACAGAAAATCTCACACTGGTTTATGCAGAAAGGATTTTAAACAAACCTGTGCAAACTTACCTAGTGTGCTGTGGGGAGAGGATACCTTTCAGTCTACTTTTAACACAGCATACATTCACTGGTGCCCAGTATAACAGAAATGGTGATGTAGAAAGCATTTTTTGCTTTCATAGTGCTAACAACTAGAAAGCTCACTGTATATAATTCTTTCATTTCTAAGGAGATAATTAAGGAAATTCTAAGATTAGATCCCCTAGGTTAGCCTGAAAATTGGTGTCTAAAAAATAGTTTTTTCCCCACAAAATAATGTTCAAAAGTGGCTTCTAGAAACAGGGAGTCTACATCAGGAGTCATAGAAGAAATATAGGGCAAGAGGATTGCCAATGTGACACTAAAGTTTGATTTTCACATGTTAACTTTTAGGGAACAGACATCTTTCCAGGTAACTCTGACAGTCAAGACTAGCCACGATTAATAGAAGCTTCAGAAATCTTATGTCCAGGATAGCTGGTTTGAGTGACACCTGGATAACTCTCCCGAACAGCTCTCACCAGCATGGCTGTCAGGCTAAAGTACCAAAACTATGACCCAAGTGACAGAGCTGAGAGTGCATAGAGAATTTGAAGCTTGTAAAAAGCCCATGGCAGCATTTAGGACCAAGTGGGCCTGTGCTGGTGGCAGGAAGGTGGTTATCTACATTTTGAAAAAACCAACATGTATACTGGGGAAGGGCCCCCCCAGGTAGGGCGCTCCACATCAGTTTACCTGATTGGCAGCAGCTTAGAGGTGTCTGCTCCTAAAGGAGGATTGAACACAAGAAGGTATTTAGGGGGAAACAGAGGTCCTGAGAGAGTCAGGTCATTTCCTCTTTGATTCCCCAATCCTTAACATTTGTGACAAAGTCATTCTTCCCAAGAAGTATTCTCCTGTCATCATTAGTCCAAACCTCCCAGCCTACGGGCCCAAAATGTCCGGAATAATCCATCGCCTGGAAGAGGAAGCTAGTGCTTGAGATTCCTCTGGGATGCTCCCATGGAAGTGGATTTGCACAAAGAAGTTGCCACTGAACTACTGCTGAAGGCTGCTTTCTGGCCTTCTTTTTCTGCCTCCTACTCTGGAAATATTTCTTTTAAAACCATAAAATAGGTTAAATGTGGGCAGCAGGTGGAATATGGCACCAGGCCCCCTCCTTTTTATGCTGGTGTAATGTGGTGAAGGCCAAGGTGTTGAATCCAGTAATCTGCTCTAGCGGCTGTTCAATATGCTTTTTTACTAAAGAAACATATTCATTAAAAGTGAGCAGGTGTGTTGATTCTCTCGCACAGTTTCAAACTTCTGGTAGTCCTAGTCTGTGACATTTCCCGGTAGTTACTGGAACTTGTCACCCTTAGTAATGCTCCTAAAATATCCAATCACTGCTTCATTTCTGTGTCAGAGGAGGAAGAGATTGACAGTGTGATCCCGTGGGCCTCCTTACCCACCCACCACCTGCAACCTCCTCTATGCCCTGCAGAGCCCCAGAAAGTGTAAAGGGCTTGGGGCAGGCACGACTGATTTCTCATGGCCTGGGCGATGCCTACTCAGGGAGCTGCTCTGTCTATATCTGCACCCAAGCACACAGGGGCAGGCCCCTCAGGCCACTGCCCAGACAAGCCCACCTCCAAGGCTGATACCTACAGATACTTGTTTTTAACAGCTCACTAAATAATCTCAGGATATTTGTCAAATTAAACTGATCAAAAAATTTGAAAGCATGATATAAAATTTCTGCCTCAGTATGAAATCATCGACAATATATTGGCATTTCTGAATTGTACATGTGCGATTTGGAGGAAGTCAAAGGCATATTCTTTGGTACATTTAGAGTATCCACTATTTAGTATTCTATAACATCATTTAATTATTAAAGTAACAAGCATCCTTGTGCATTTCAAAACTGTCAAACTTTGTGTTTGGCATATTGGACTAGAGCTTTCAGTTTCAGGTTCATTGTAGACATTCTGCATTGGGAAGCCTATCAGCACTGGCCTGTCCTTCAGAGCTTAGTCATGCTACAGAAGACCCCAGGCTTGCTGTAAAGGCACTCCCCCACCATCACTGTAGAAGGATTTGGTTGTGTGGTATTGTGAGTATGCGCCTGGCTTGACACCCCAGTGGCCACTTGCATGGAGCTATCTGACTCAGCATTTACCCAAGGACACCAGACCCGTATTGTTCTCTAATACACTCACCTGAGCAATTTTATGTGACTGTAATCATGCCCATGCTTAATTTTCTAAAATATGTGTTTTTAATCATTCTAATCAGTGAACCCATTTTCCAGACGTTCCTGGTAAAACATCTTCAGAGATATAAGAAGAATCCCTCCCTGGAGGTTTGCACAGACATGAGTTAACACAGATATGCACAGCAGTGCATGGGAAGACTCCAGTGAGCTACAGTACGGCGTGTGCTACAGTGGATGGGTGTGCTCTTCCATGTTATGGCTTTGAGCATTAAGTGTACAAAAGTGATAGTTGAGTCAGACATTTGCAGAACCTCACACACCACCATAGTTTGAAAACCACTAGCGTAGAGGAAGAACTCTCGAACTGAATCCTGACTGCAGCTGGTTAACTGCATGAATATGTATTTCACTTCTTTAAATCTCAGTTTTTTTCATTTCTCAAGGCAGGTGGCCTTTCCATGGGTTGACATGACAATGAAATGAAGCAATGCATGTAAGATACGTACCAAAAAGTTCTCTCATATAGAGGTCACCTAGGAAAACTACCTCCTCTCTCCCTGACTTTACAATTCCAGTTTTACAGAATTAAGTATTGTTAAGAATGTGAGATATGAGGCAGAATAAACCATGCACATTTGCTGTCAGTCTCTTGAGCTGCCTGCTGTACTCAAGGGTAAGTGCCCTGGCTGCACATGAAGCCATAGGGAGTTTTGGAAAAAGTATTGATGCTCAGGCCCCACCCCCAGAAATTCTGATCTCACTAGTGTGGGATACTGCCTTGGCCTGGGAATTTTTAAAAACTCTCCAGGTAATTTTAATGTATGATCAGGGTTAGGAACTACTGCTTGAGACAGAAGGGCCCATCCTTAGCATTTCACCATGGTCTTGGCACAACACTCAGTCTCATTTTGTCTCCTTCCCTGAAGGGAAGAATGTAATTTGTTCTCCAAACTATTCCCATGGCCAATGGGAGTGTTGCCATCCCTGGCAAGGTGCCACTGGCACCATATGCCACTCCGCATGACTCCTTCTCTCTGCTGCTGCCCCTGCAGCTCCTTCCTGAGCTCCCGGAGCAAGACACTCTGCATATGCACTGAATATCTTGAGGAAAACACCAAGTCTCTCCTTGGGCTACGGCAACCCTGGCGTACTACAGTGTGGAGGTAAGCTGGTTAGTTGGTTAGCATGCTTCCGCTTAGGAAAATTGACATCACTAGGAATGAAGAAGAAAAGGCTACAGGTTTTATCAACTAGAGGGTACTTAAATTGGTTTGGAGTGGTAAAAGATGGCCAACAAGTCACGTCTGGCCGTGGACCTTCACTCAGTCATTCATTAAATGCTTCTCTGAGCCAAGCCCAATGAAGAGAACGCTGGCTTCCACCACCAGTAGACAGAGGAGGCTCCATGGAGGAGGTGTTTTTGATGTGGGTTTGGAGGAGGTGTTGCTGGTGGGTTGGATGTTGAGAACACATGAATAAAGGCAAACAGAGTGACCAGCCTGAGCAAAAAAAGCCTGGAGGTGAGAAGTCACACCAGGTGTTAAGAAATGTGGAGAAGGTGTTATTCAGGATGGGCTAGGTCATACTGCAGTTCCAAACAGGCTCCACAGCTCAGTGGCTTACAACAAACGTCAGCTTGTGCAGCAGATCCATCATGGGTTGAGGGGGGTCTCTGCTCCATGTCATCCTGACCGAGGGTGATAGAGCCTTTATCA
>CAUYPK010154629.1:0-28151 GCA_963574355.1 Loris lydekkerianus | reverse complement strand
GGGAAAATGCCAGGAAGGCTATGTTGAATATTGGGATGAAAATGTGTCAAATGGTTTATGAAGCTAGTATATGATGCCCCATGATCATATCAATGTACACAGCTATGATTTAATAAAAAAAAAAAAAATAAATAAATAAATGTTCCCACCAAGGAGATGATATTCCAGCATTTTTTATAGACGTCACCAAAAGCTTGGTGACACCCTTCTTCCCAGGCCACACTCAGGCCTTCTCTGGCCCCCGGCACTAAGTGGCCCCCTGCTTTCCCCACCTCCTGGCCGGGTGATGCCTGCATCCCTTGGTGAGGCTGGACATGGCCATTCCCAGGCTCAGGTATGGAGGAGCCGCCTGCAGGGAAGTGGAGGGGAGCTGACTCTGCCCGCCGTGTGTGTGACTGTGTGGCTGTGTGAAGATTCAACAATGGGCACTTCCACTCATTGTGCTCGGGTCTCTGAAGCCCACTGTGGGGAGGCCTTTCCCCATGGACATTTATCTTTGGAGAAAAACTTCAAAACACAAGTAAAAGGGAAAAGTTCCCTTCAGCATCCACCATGGTAGAACTTATAACTAACATTTGTATGGAGAGCATCTATTTTGGGAGTGACACGGGAAGAAAGCAGTCTCCAAACCCCTCCTGGAGTGTGAAGAAAACAGGGAAGAGGCCACCTCAGAAGTGGCCTCCTGGGTTCCCCCTGTAATTAACTCTGCCAGCCGTCAGCTCTCATCCTAAAGTGAGGGCTGGGCAGGTGAGTGCTCAGGAGTACGAGCTGGAGTGTGCGCCTGCCTGTGCTCCATGGCTGCTTTGCATCAGATGAGCCTCCTATTGGCCATCTGTCAGAGATTGAAATCTCCCTGTGGGTCCCCCCCATGTGATGTGCCTGTGGGTGTTTGGGCAGAGGTCGACCCCAGGCTTGTCAGCACAGGAGGCTGCCTCCAACTCACCTGGGGTCTCTGACTGCACAGTTCTGTTTGCTCCACCCAGGAGCCGGGAGTGTGCCGTAGGGCAAGTGGGACGGGGAGTCAGCTGCCTCCGGCGTTTTATTCCAGGTCATCAGATGGGCTCTATTTTCGGGGCCCATCCATCACCCCATCTTGCATTGTGGAACCCGGAGTTCTCCAAATGCCCAGATCACAGCTGTCACTATCACACTGCTCCATGTGTACTCAAAATCCAGGGAGAGAAGCTAAACAGAAACATTTGGAGTTATTAATAAGTGAATTAGTAACATTTGAGGGGGGAGCAGGGAAATCTCTGCCCAGGATCTGAGCAGACCAGAACCATGGGGCTGTGATGGACCAGTTGGGCTCTTAGAGGCTCCTCCAGCTTCGTGGTTTTTCAAGTCCTAATTGAGAATGATAACAGGAAGGGGCAGGTGGAGGGGTAGAGATGTGCTCCTGTTTATTAAAAATAATGGAAATTCAGAGTTGTGTAGGTGGAAGGAATGGCCTCCCTCTGTCAGGCATGTTGATAAAGGAGGGACAGAGGAGCTGGGGGGTTCTGTAAAAGCTGTAGGGGATTGGTGGGTGTAGCCAGGGCAATGGGGGGAAGCCTGGTAGTGGGCAAACCGGAGCTCCACTCAAGACAGGGCTCACCCACCAATGTGAGCTTTAATTCTAGACCCACTGACTGGAAGGTCTGAGGCCACTTACTGTTGTGTTAGGGCTAGGGAAAGTCTTTAGAGATGGTTCCTGGTCACTTGATTAGCTCAACTCTGCAAGGAGGGCCACCACCCTTCTATGTCCCTAATAACCTCCCAGTTCTCCTAGGTGCCACTTTGACTGTGTTCAGCATGGTATTCATTTTTTTCCTTTCTGTTTTTCTTTTTCTTTCCTTATCTGGATCTTCCTTGTCAATGGAGAATGGTCGTGCGGTGACCACTTAAGTGTTTGCTGGAACACACTATTGTCATGTACCTGGGGAGGGCTGTGAAGGCAGATCTCATTTGGATCTTTCCCAGCGGTTGCCTTGGTATCACACAATGAAGGAGTCCTGGAGAGGTGCTGCCATGGGGAACTCAAACAAATACCCTCCTGAAGATTCTGGCAAGCCCTGTTGAGTGAGACAGCCCTCCCTACCCCCGAGTCACTGTGCCACCAGGGGTCGCTGTCTTCAGCACATGAGTTGAATGCAGTTGAGAAAGTGTCGTAGTTAAGACCATCCACATATCACCCTAAGAGCCTCTAGTTCATCCTGTCACATGCCCAGACATCAGGATCCCCGGGAAAAATGGATAGATCTCTAGTTTCCAAAAGACTTTGAGGTTGACACAGCAAGCATTTCTGTCAGGACATAGTTTTCCTCATGAAGACTAGGAAGGATAGAACTCAGGATATAAGTGTCTTTAACTTACTCATTCCCTGCCTCTTAAATTATTAAAGACTCTTCCCCATTTTTTGCTTGGTCCATATAACATCGGGGCAGGTATAATTTTGTATAACTGCTATATAATGTGTGACAGATACAATTAGCCCTATTTTATTCATAGGGAAATCAAGCCTCAGAGCAGAGAGTGACTCTCCTGAGTCACACATCTCATTGCTGGCAGAGTCTAGGGCATGAGATCCTATCTCCTGATTTCCAGGTACTGATTTTGCTAGACCCAAACTATTACAGAATCAGGATTCTTTATTTGGAAGTAATGAGGGATTCCAGAAATAGCCTTAGTACTTAACAAATGTGAAAAAGCAGAGGTACTGAGGCCAAGGCAGACTGAAGGAGCTGTTTCATTGTGTCAATTTCCATTCATTTTGTTAATAGAATTGATGCCACATTTATATGTTGCTATACATTAATTAAAAATACTTGAGATTTGATACAAGGTAAAAGTGACACATTGAACAGTCTAACTGTGCTAACCTCAAATGAGAATCTCATTGTGACCATGGTTTTGCAAAATTGATTAAATGGAAAGAAATGCATTCAAGTGTCAAAGTCTGCATTAGAAATGGCTGCTAACAAGCTCGACCTCTCAGCTGCTGGTTGGGTGCACAGTAGGTGCTCAATAAGCACTGATAGATGGATGGGTTGATGGGGATTTCAGTGAGCCTTCCATCCCAGGGACAATGGTGCTTTAATGTGTTAGTTAAAACGATGTTCCAAAAATGAATCAGACTAAAAATTTGAAGACTCATTAGGAAAAAATTCAAACTTACAAAAGGTAAAGAGAATAGTATAATAAACCCTAGGCACCCTTCTCCACCTTCAAACACTTACTGATATTCTGCTATTTTTTTTGGAAAGAGTCTCACTCTGTCTCCCTGGGTAGAGTGCTGTGTCATCCTCGCTCACAGCAACCTCAAACTCTTGGGCTCAAGCAATGCCCAAGTAGCTGGGACTAAAGGTGTGTGCTACCATGCCCGGCTAGTTTTTCTACTTTTTAGAGAGAAAGGATCTTGCCATTGTTCAGGCTGGTCTCCAATTCCTGAGCTCAGGCAATCCACCCTCGTTGGACTCCCAGAGTGCTGTGATTACAGGCATGAGCCACCATGCCCGGTGCAATATTCTATTTTTGTTTATCTCTTCCCCTTAATACATTCTCACCAACCCCTTGCCCTCCAATTTTGTTTGGTTGAAGTAAAGAGTATTCTGTGCATTCTATCATTCACCTGTGAATATGTCTGCATGTACTTCCAATAAAGATTAAAAAGCCCCCACATCGTTAACAGAACACAGTTAACCATCATTCCTTAATATCATAGAATACTGCTCAGAATTGCCTAAAGTGGCATTCTCTTGGTTAGATTCTTTAAATTAGGTTTTACACATGGCCAGCACATTGCATCTGGTTAATGTATCATATCTTTTGAAATGTACAATTCCTCCCTCCCTCCATACAAAGAGGGCTAGAGGCTTGATTAGATCCAGATACTTAAAAGAACAACTTCATAGATGAAATTGTGCACTTTCTTTTTAAGCTACAGCATTTTGACAAAAATGTTGTGTTTCACAAGTATCCACTTATGCCAGGTCCTAATCCTCGGACAAAACTAATGATTTTTAGATAATGACCGGAGACACAGTCCAAGGTCAGCCTCCTGGAAATCACTGCTGCTGAGTTACGGGAGAAGACCAGAAGACCACTGTGTGTCAGAAACGACTGCCACAGAATCTCTCACGAGGGATTTTTAGGCCAGAGAGGAGACCTCAATTCAGGAACTATTTTCTCTTGTTTTACACATAAGTCTGAGAAGCCTCATTTCGTTCTGACAACCTGCAGAAAATCTGAAACAAAATTAGAAGGAATAGGAAGACTGAAAACATGAAAAGAGATGGGTGACAGCTACACGATCAGGCCGAAAATAGAAGAAAATTGAGAAGCAAAAGCAAGAAATAGAGAAGGCAGTGAATCCAGGATAAATCCAAACTTCCTCCTCCTCCTACTGACTGTCCTGCCTATCTATTTACCTAGATTGTCTTATTTAAACATCACAGCAACCTGATGAGGTAGGTACTATCATGTTCTGTATTTTACAGATAAAGAAATATTAGGAACTATTCCCAGCGTCACCCATTGTAGGGAGAAATCTCAAGGAATGTTGACTTGTTGCTCTAGGGTCAAGGACCGAGTGTGCACAGGGACGCCTGTAATATTGACAGAAGAGTGCTGCAGACCCTGCAGCGCCCGGCTCCCTTTTGGAAAGATTAATCAATAAAATGGGGGAGGGGGAAACTTATAATCATTGTAAGCGGCTTCAAGTTTCTACAAAATTTATAAATATCGAAATACAGGTATAAACATTTGGAAATTGGTACTCCAAGAAATTTTCCAACCCAGACACACAGATATGTTACTGCAGTAGTTAAAGTTAACGGACTGATTTGTCTTCAAGTATTATCTGGTAACCCTTCAGTGATATTGGTGTTTCCCATTCCCATGTCAGCCTGGACTTTTTCTATGGTTTCCTAGACTTTTCTGTGAGGTGCTTGAGAGCTACAGTCAGGAAGCTCTTCTCGAGAATCTGCCCTTTTGTCCTTCCTCCTTTCAGGAATGGATCAGTTAAAACTGGATTTCCCTGCTTACTGTGACTATTAAAGGAATGACCTCATTTGCCCATTCCTACAAAAAAGATTGGATAAACTCTACATAATATATGCCTTTTTTTTGTAAAGAGTCTCACTCTGACTCCCTGGGTAGAGTGCTGTGGTATCATAGCTCACAGCAACCTTAAACTCTTGGGCTCAAGCAATCCTCTTGCCTCAGCCTCAAGAGTAGCTGGGACTACAGGTGCCTGCCACAATGTCTACCTAATTTTTCTATTTTTAGTAGAGACAGGGTGTCACTTTTCCCTGGCTGGTCTTGAACTCCTGAGCTCAAGGGATCCTCCTGCCTTGCCCTCTCAGAGTGCTGGGATGACAGGTGTGAGTCACCACTGGCCCATAAAGAATGTCTTAACAAACTTGTACTGAGAGTTGGGGATATGGTGGAGGTAAATCCTTCAGGATTAAAGAAGACAATTAAGTGGTGCACCCACCATCATGTTACTTTTCTGACACTCAGCCTTCTGGAGTCTACCTGAGAGTTGGGAAATAGAGAACTCAAGTTGGAT
Organism: Loris lydekkerianus; assembly: GCA_963574355.1. Classification (NCBI taxonomy): domain Eukaryota; kingdom Metazoa; phylum Chordata; class Mammalia; order Primates; family Lorisidae; genus Loris; species Loris lydekkerianus. The sequence goes on along the minus strand of CAUYPK010154629.1, from coordinate 22,603 downwards.
ATCACTGTCAGTCATATCTGGCACAACAATTTGAGGCAAGTTAGCAAAGGAACAAAATAACTCACCACAATTCACCATGTCCTTAAGTCAACAGTTCTTGGCATTTATAGTGGGGACTCTGAATGAGCATGGGGTGTCGAGTGCATGGTATACAAGGGCAGGGAAATAGTCAAGATAAAGAAACAACTTCTGTGACTGAAAGGAGTTACCATCCAACAGTGACTCATTTTCTGATGACTTTACCCAGCCAAGTTTTATTTAGGTGTGATTTTGAAAAAAAAAAAAAATAAAAAAGCACCTTTTGTTTCACTGGCAGAGAAAATTCTGGACCCCATAAGCTAGTCTCACCTGGCGTGACATTTCTTCTGTGCTTTTGGCAATTTTCACAGCATATTGATTCTTCATTCCTTTCTCAGACATCAGTTAATTAGCTAATCTGGGTTTTGATTCACATATATTAAATGCCATCATTTTTTGAGCACACAAAAACCCCTTTATGTGAAATAAATGGCATTATATCTGAGAGAATGGTGTTAGATTGTCTTTTACTTCGAGAAAAAAGGAGGTAATTAGTTTGATATATACTTTTTCATTCATGAATGCTAATGCCATTTTCAATGCTGAGGGAGAGGTGAATGGCTGTGCCCAGTCACTGCTCCTGATTTTTGTGCCTCTGACATTATATAAAGGAGTTTGGGGAAATGGAATGGAATAAAAAGGCCTCAGTTGAGTATGTGGATAAGTAGTGTTCTTAATGCTTCGACAAAGTCTGAAAGAGTTTGCAATTCATATACCTTTTCTGAAAGGTTGCCAAGAGGGATATTTTCAATAGATGGGTGGAAGGAGGAATTAAATGTAGATTATAGGGGAAAAGACTAGAATTTAATACAACATTTGAACAAGTTAAATTTATATCAATAAAACATCAGGTGGAGAATGGGGCCATTTAATTTCTAGCACACAGAAGACATGTAACCTTTATGGAAAGGATGAACACACTGTGGGCTGCTCTTCGGGGCTTCTGTGTTCATTGTCAAAAGCAGCCTGGGAAATTTCTGCCGTTCTTTGGAATCCAAGGTAGCAGCGAAACTGCGGTCCGATGTGATGGATTGTGCAGCCAATTTGCTTGAAGTTTGTGGTTCATTAATCCAGCACTTTGAATTTCAAAGAACTGAGGTGATGTCATTTGGAATGTGCACCACAGAAAATTAATGGGGTTACTTGGTCAGAAGTGAGCATGGAAACAATGTGACAGGGAAAAAAGGGATTGGTGTTACTAATGGCCGAGGAGTGGGAAGCCCGGTTTCCAGTGGGAAAGCCCATCTGGCCATTCAGAGCCTGCTCAGCCCCCAGGCAGTGTCTCAGAGAGCCTTTGTGGGTCAGCCCTGCTCATTCTGCAAAACACAAAGTATTGCTTACTCCAGGGGTTCCTAGGGGTTCAGCAGCATTTGAGGCAGTTAGAGGTTTTCATCTCTCTAATTCAATGCGGCAGACTCGCCTTGTTCCTCCCGTCTCTAATCCCAGGCCCAGCACACCACCCAGTCTGGGTCATGCTGGCGGGGCTGGGCTGAGACGGGTGGGACCCCTGCCCAGCAGAGTGCCGTGCAGCAGTTGGGTGCTTCCCACGCCAGCCTGCTCTGTGAGGCCAACAGGGAGAATGAATGACCATGGAAGATGCAGGCTGGGAAAGAGGGCCCAGAGGGGGTCCTGAGATAGAGCCAGTGAAATATGTGAATGGGAAAGGGAACCGGTGCTTAGGGAGCGTCCATCCTGTCAAGCTGGGTGGCTAGATGCTGCCACAGTTCACTGGATCATTACAGCAATTGTGACATCAATAAAAATACAGTGCCTGGCACCAAGTGATTACTTAATAAATATTTTTTGAATTAAAACAAAACAAACAAAACACCCCACAACTGTTTAGCTAAACAATAGGGAGGACGCAGATGCAGAGACTTTCTCAAGACAGTAAGAGAGTCCTGTTCTTTGTAATTTGTAAACAGCATTTAAAAAATGCTCTTTAAATGTTACTGTTATCACTGCATCCCTGGATAAGACCATTTCCTTGAAGCCTTCACCTCTGAGAGTGCCTGAAACACTGTAGCAACTCAGTCCACATTTGTTGATTGAATGACTCCGTGACCATTGAGCAGGAGGCCTGATGGCATCTTAATGGGACTGTCACAGCAAGAGAGATGAGGATTTATACACACGCCGAGCAGGGTGAGTCTTCTGCTTTGTACAGGAAAGCTGAAGTTTGTTATCTACTGACATGCAAGATTTTGCAGGGTGGCTGACATGCATTGAGAACTCCCTTAGGATTCAAAATACAGTAGCGTAGTAACAGTCCAGTCTGAAGAAGTGAAACATTTTCTGTTTGCCAGTGCAGATGGTGGTTCTGTTTCAGATTAATAGTCAAACCTAATGCGGACAGTACTTTTCATTGCTTGTATTGCCTATATGTTTATTAACATTTGAGTATGATTTGAACTTGATAGTGCGTTTCATCGCTTCCTCTAAAAGTAACTCCTCTTTCGCTTTAAAGACATTTACTATGTTATACCTGTATTTCAAGATATAATACATTTGTAAAGAATAATTCCAAATAGCTTTATGCATTCTTATTTCTAGCCCTTACTTCCACTTAGGGTCTGACAGTCCTGGAAGTAGCCGCTCAAAGTTGGTCAGCGAGTGGCAGCTTTTAAGATCCAGGAGAGAAAGCCGTAAAGGAGAAACTCGCGGCTCTGTGTTCACTCCTCTTTCTGTCTTTCTCTAGGTGGAGAAAACGAATTTTCATTATTGATACTGAGGTCTCCATTCCTGACTTGAGTTGGAATCTTTACCTTACTAGCGGTGAAAAGGTGGCAATTCTGTAGGTAGGAAGTCTCTGTGTGTTTCTCACAAATGAAGAAAAGAAATAAAACTTTTATTATGGAAACTTTCAAAGATAGACAACATAGAAAGGATAGTTTCAGGAACCTCTGCGTATCCTTACCCAGAGTATCCTTACCCATCCTTACCCAGAGTATCCTTACCCAGACGCAGCGATCATCCTCATTTTGCCCAACTTGTTTTATCTCTTTTCCTCCACTTATTTTCCTGGACTAATGAAAAGCAAATCCTGTATAATTTCACTAGTAAATAGTAATTATCACGCCCCAAATAGTGAACAGGAGTTCCTTGCATTTCATTTAATATACTGTCCACAGTAAAATGTTCCTCAGTGTTTTAAAGGTGTCCTTTGTGGTTTGTTTGTTTGAATTAAGATCCAATTACTGAATGTTTTTCCTAAGGCACAGATGCCTCCCTGGGGCTATCTCAGGGGTCTTTCTAGTTGTGAGACTAGAACCCAGGAAACTAAGGTAATCTTGGGCTCTAAGGCATTATGGCTCTGTCTGCTAGTTGGAACGAGGGAGGACTAGCCTGGCTCCTTCTTTCCTCCTCTCTGGCCGCCCCGCGCGGGGGGGGGGGGGGGGGGGGGGGGGGGGGGCGGGGGGGGTGGGGGGGGGGGGGGGGGGGGGGGGGGGCAGGGACACTCGGAAGCTCTGGGTGCCGACGCCGCCCGCCACCGCCTCAGCTCCCCTCACACCCCCAGCCGCGCGCGCCGCCCCCCCCCCCCCCCCCGCCGCGCCGCGCAGGTGAGAGTCAGTGAGTTGTACTAGAAGCTAAGTAATATAAGTGGGGAGACATATCAGTGGGCTCGGTGACACGAATGAGAGCATTTTCTGCAAAAATATTAAGAAGCCCGGGCCAGAGAGAGCAGGGACGGTACATGTTGTATTGGATTTTAAGTTTGTGGTCAAAAGGAAGAGGCCCATAATGGTGGTTTGACAGGAAAAGGGGGCGAGGAGAAATGAGTTTTGTTATTTATGTCTTAAAGTCAAGTTGAAACGTAAGTATTGTGAGGGTGGAGGAGAAGTCTACACACGGGTATGAGAGTGGTAAATAGCATTTCTAGTAAGAGTGATGACGTTCGTTCTCTTTTATGACAAGTCAATTTAAAAGGAACACACTATTGAAGTAATTGAGAAACCAGCTGTCAGTTCCAAATAAAGAGTGCAAGGAATTATAGAAAGTTTCCTGGGAATCAATCTGAAAGGAAAAAAAGGTGATGTATTTCTCCCTGAATTGTCCTGAATAAGAAACACTAAAGTTTTAAGTAATGTTCAAATGTTTCATTAATGTAGGTAGACTAAAACGTTAGTAAGAATTTCTGAGGCAGCAGGTGGGTTCCAGGGTGGTCTAGATGAACAGAAGACATGGGCAAAAAAACAAGGGTGTTTGCAGAATGGCCAATATTCTAACAAAACCAGGAAAAGAGCAGTGTGTGGGGGCTGGGTCGGAGGCCAAGTATGGATGAGCAGATGTAGAGGGTCTTGGATCTGATGCCTGGGTGCAAATGCACCCACCGTATTCATTTATATGTTTTGATCTTTTGTGTTACTTGCTCAGGGCTGAGTTGCAGTGCTTACTTGTGCCTCAGTGTAAACAGAAACACACACACATACACACACACACGAGGTCTGTCCAAAAAATGTGCAGCCGTTAATAGGAAAAATAGAGATAATACATGGCTGGATACTCTCCAGATGGCTTATATGTATTTTACAAAGGATTTACAAAATATTCCCTATGTGTTGGCCATCTCTTTGTAAAATTTTATAATGAGTATTTTGTAAATAAAGTACTTAGTCTTCCATTAGCTGTGATTTCCGGTTTTCCCTATGTATGGTGAGTTTAGGGGTGTGTGTGTGTGTGTGTGTGTATTTACACATTTACACATTTAATCCTTTACACACACACACACACACATATATGCAGTTAAGTTCTATTCTGTCTGTTTTCACGACAGATTCTATGAGGCAGACAATGTGCCACATGCCATCTGGAATGTAAGGTGAAGGCTTCCCCTGGTCTATCATAAAGTATAATGCTCACTATAGACAGGCAGAAATTCTGCTTCTTCCTTAAGTATTTTTTCATTTCCTAATAAACTTTTATGTTGAGCTTGTCCTAGTTTTCCAAAAGAGAGAAATAATATTCCAAAGACTCCAAACCAAAAAGTGGACAACATGGGTGGTCATTAGCCAAACTCACAAATTTCTAATTATTTTTTTTAAACCTTGAGACGCTAAGGTAAAACATTTTAAGTTGTTGTCCTGGGATTTTGGAAGAACTGTTTAAGAAAGACATGATATTCAAGCAAATAATTATTTAAAAAAAATAGAAAATTATATGGTGAACATCCTTGATGCTTAAATGTATTTTAATGAGAAACACTGTTTATTACTGTTGGTTTTTCTTGATTGACAAGCTTTCCCCTCAGTGGAAAATTGGTGTAGTAATAGAAATTGTGTAAAATGTAAAACTCAAAGCTACTCTGAGCTATTTTAATCATGGATTCTTTTGTTAACAAAACATAGTTAAGAAATAGTATGAACACTGAAGTTTTAAGAGACCGCTCAAATCTATTCATCTAACTACATTTTGTAGTGACAAAAATGTCAAGATACATAAAATTTTGCATTATGTATTTGAAATACAGGTTTACCTGTTGAAATAATAATATACTGCTATGTGGGGGACTGTGGGTCTCACAAATCGTTGACTGAATACTTTTTTAAACATTTCAGATTAATATGAGGGTACAAATGATTAGGTTGCAATGTTTGTATTTGTTAGGTAGAGTCTAAGTTGTAGTTGTATTCCTCACCCCAGGGCTCCAGGCACCTAGGAGCTCAAGCCCAGTTCACTGCACTTATTCTTGATGTATCTCCTTCCTTCATGAAGTTCATTAACATGTACAGTTTAGTATATGCACAACCTTGTAGCCTATCTTTTATATATATAGTTACATGGTGTAACTGCCTTCATTTCTACGTGCTTAAATATTTTCTTGCAAACTTGGTTTATAAAGGCTCCATAAGTCTTCATGATGTGGACGTCCAAAATTCATTTAATCATTCCTGTAATGCTGGGTATATAAGTTCTAAGTCTTGCTATTACGAGATGTTAATTTTACTGAATGCTTATCTGGCGCTTACTCTGTGTGGGCACTGTTCTAGCATTGAACAAGTGATGACACATTTAATCCTTACCAACTGTGAGATAAACACAACTGTCACCTCTATTTTGCAGAGGAAGGATCTGAGGCAGAGAGAAATTAAACTCGCTCAAGATTATATAGCTGGGAAGAGGAGGAGTTGGGGTTCAAACCAAAGTGGTCTGACTCCAGAATCCGCGCTCTACATCTGTCTACTGTGTCGTCTTAAATACACAACTTTGTGCATCAACGGTATTTTATACCAGTCTACTTGGAACTGATCATTTCTTTAGAATTTATTCCCTGAAGCGGATCCATAGGCCTGAAGGCTTTAAACCAGTGGTTCTTACCTTCCTAATGCTGCGACCCTTTAATACAGTTCCACATGGTGGTGACCCCCAACCATAAAATTATCTTTGTTGCTACTTCATAACTGTAATTTTGCTACTGTTATGAATTGTAACGTAAATATCTGATATGCAGGATGTATTTTAATTGTTACAAAGGGGTCGCGACCCACAGGTTGAGAACTGCTGCTTTAAATGGTTTCAATAGAACATATAACAAAATTATCCTCCAGAGAGACTATTTTGACCTTATCAATTTACACTCCCAATATCAGGGTCTGGGTGGGCTCTTTAGTGTGCCTCCAGCAATCTTGGGTATAATAATTTCAAAAAGTCTTAAGCACTTTATTCAGAATAAATTGTACAATAGTTATAGTTGTATCTGATGATCAGAGAGGCTGATTTACTTTTCAGGAGTATGCTAAGAGTTGTTGCTTTTTGTTTGTTTTATTTTGTGAATTTCTTACATTTGGCTTCTGTCAGCTTTGCTATTGGAATTTTTGGTTTCCATACCAAGTTACAGAAACTATGTATTGAGATTAAACACTTCACATCTGTCAGATACATTGCTCATGTTTTTCTATTTCTTATATTGCTTATGTTTTTAATAGAGTTGTCATTTGTTTTTTATTTTGTTTATGTTACTTACTGAAGCGTAAACAATTTTAAAATTGGTTTCTGCAGTTGCATCAAGCTTAAATAGTCATATCATTGATAACTTATATTTACCTCTAAATTATTTCTCCTACTTGGAAGTCTCTCTCTAGTTATTTAATGCTCAGCTATACCTTGTAATTCCTTGAGTCAGTAAAAAAAACTTAATGATCTCAATTTTTATTATATATATATTTTTTATCTGTAAGATACAATTCAGACTTAATTTTCAATAAAAATAAACTTGTAAAAAGGTTTTTCTTTAACAGTTTCAGGACCTGAGATATGATAAATGTATAGACTAGGTCTAAGGCCTTTACTATAGTTAGTATTTATATACTGCCACTGTTAATATACTATAAATTGGTACATTATTAATCCTCCATAGGTCGCCACCTCCTACCCTGAGCATGACTTGATTTTCATAGACTGGACATTTCAGTACAGTAGGCCTAGTTCCTTATGTTGACAGTTTATTACAGTCCCCTGGGCAGTGATCTTACTGAGATTCTATTGCGTTTTTTAAAAGCTCCTCAATTTCGTTTATGATGTTTCTTGGTTTTTATTTCCTCTCGCTCCATGGATGTAGAGCTACCCAAATACCTCAGTGAGTGACCCTTTTCCACCATCCCTCTGCATCACACTTCCTATTAAAAAGGCTTTCCTAATTCATTTGCTTCAAGAAGCTTTGTAAGGTTTAGTAAATATTTCATTTGACTGAGAGTCCAAATGTTTTCTCCAGAGCTGCTGGATCTCCTGGGGTGCCTCGGAGCCACTGCATGGGAGGAGGAGAGACCACACTGACAGCTTCTAGGGTTCCTGCTCAGGGCCGCCTGACTTGATCTGTTCTCTCTACGTGTAGAGCTATGTTAAGAAGCGAGACTCCAAAACAAGTGCCTTCTGGACCTATCAGAGGAGGAAGGACATTGAAACTCCTGGAAATACGTGAAGATAGTAGACAATGAACTTGCTCTCCCAGAGCAGCACTGGAGGAAATGGGCGGTGAGAAGTTCCAGGGCCGGGCCTGAGAGCATCCTCTCTCTCTCTTCTCGCCAGGAGGCTGCCTGCCCACCTAATCCTGGGAGCTGAACCTGTCTCCCTAATTGAGTGGGTCTGCTTAGATAAAGAGCCTTTATGTTGTTCAGAGGCTGGCTCACTTTTGCCACCAGCATTTGAATTTTTTTTTTTACATTTTTGCAGTCAGCATTCACTTGTCATCAAACATAGGGAAAAATTAACAAACTCATTATATTTTGTATTTGTAATATTTTTATGTTATATATATATATACACACAGGGAAATATTTTATAAATACTTACAAAATTCTGTAATGTATACTTTGTAAATTCAGGTACATCTAGCTGTGAATTCCCATTTTACCTCTGTATATACACATGGCAACTTTTGGGATGTCCAGTATTTAAAGAGTGTCCTTGTACAGTGGGTACTAAATTAAGAACCCGAAAAGGCTTTTTGTAATTTTGAGATTGATCCTGGCTTCAAATATTTATATCCCATAATGAAGTATGTAGGGATAAGGGGGTATCATGTCTGCAATTCATTCTGCAAAATTGCCCCCCCAAATCATATATGATTGCACATATATATGTATTTGCATACATAAAAAGAAAAAAGATAATGCAACTGTAACAAAATGTTAAAATTTGTGGACTGTGGGAATTATTTGCACTCTTCTGGCAATTTTTCTGTACGTCTACAATTAAAGAATTAAGTAAGTTCCAAACTTAATATTTTTAAGGAAAAAAAATTAGAAGCCTCTTGAAAACTCAGTAAGTATCTGGACTAGATAATTTAAAATGTCCCTCTATAGGTCTATGATTATGTATTTTCTTGATCATGTGTTGAAATAATATAACATAAAATTCAGTCATCTGACATGTCATTCTGTCATTGTCACCACTGGGTCAGATTAGCAGAGAAGACCCACAGAACACTGGTAAAACTTCTCAGTTTCACAACATCATGGGTAGAAAGAATGTTGAAGCCTACTTGAGAGCTTTATTTACTTATTTGAAGATCTAACACATTTTTAAATACTATGATTCAGCAATTTAAATGTATACTAGAAAGGAGGCATAATTTGTTTTGAGGGTGACAGCTGGGAGTCTTAAAATGATCAGTAAGGAAAGAGCCTAACAACAGTCATGAACGGAAGTCATGTGCATGGCCAAGGTAAGGTTAATGAGACATTAAACCAAAAGATGTCTCCTGAAAAATGAAAAATTAAACTCCAGTAGACAGCAAAAAGGAAGAGAGAACTAAAAGAGACTAATTTAGCTTCAAATCTCAATGAACTAAGTCAAGAGAACTGAAAAGTCCAAAGACTACCCCTCATTTTAAGGACCTCTATAAAGATAATGTCTCAGCTATTGGGCTTTGGGAATTGGCCTCCAATAACATTATCCTTTATCTCATTTCCATTCTTAAAAAAAAAAAAAAGGGTTATAAAGAAAACACACACCTTGAGATTACGATATAGAATGTTTATGAAACTAGTGTATGATGCCCCATGATCATATTGATGTGCACAGCTATGACTTAATAAAAAAAATCAGAAAGAAAATAAAATTCTATAGTAGAATAGGTAATTTTATTTAGAAACACATGAGCAGTTTTCATATTTGGCAATCCTTAGAAAAACTACTGACAGCCCTTTGCTAGTGCTGCCATTGTATTTCCAGCTACTTAAAATTGCTCTTCACGACGAGTCCTCAGACTATGAAATGAATGTAGTTCTCTTAAAATTGCTCTTCACGATGAGTCCTCATAGCTATGAAATGAATGTAGTTCTCTATTGAAGAAAGGATGAAAACTCATCGTTCAGTGCTCAGAAATGAACAGTTGCACTGAGACATATGCACGATTTCCTGAATGGTTTCTGAGCCTGAGACTGTTGTTCTTCAGTGCAAATTTCCAGTGGATTTCTTGAATTCAGAAAGCAATGGTACCATTGAGGTTCTTAGTTCTAAGGATCCATAATCTAAATATTAGAGAAATTCATTATACTGAATTCCAAACCAGTCAAAACTGGATATAAAAAAGTCTGCTACTAACTTTGGTCAGGAAGAAAGAAGTTAAAGAAAGAATGATTGGTTTTAGCTTGGGTTGGGTCCTCTAGAGTTGAGAACAAATGAGAAAGAACAGAAGCAGGACAGCACTGGGGCAGCTCCTCGGACCTGTCATGATTATTTCTAAGTAGACGTAGGGTTGAGGTGATTTTGTGAAGCTATTTTTTAAAATTCGACTTTTATATGGATATATTTTAAAATACAGTCTCTTTCCTCCCCTTTAAGTTACACTGTCATTTTCATGCTGATATGAAGAATTGGTGTTGAAAAGGACTTAATTACTTCCCCCCGGCATTGTGGCTTCTCTTTCTGCGTGTCTATTTTTCTCACAAGCTCTTGGTCTTGGTCCAGCAGCTCTGCAGTTCACTGCTATTTCTCTGGTAGGTAACAGCTTTCTCTCCACACTATGAGACTCTGGAGGCTTAACTTTCATCTACTCATCCTAGAAATCTGTGCCATGCCAGAAAGAAAGAGGATTCGGAAATTAAGAAAAAGTGACTGTAAACCCTTCTGAGAGATTAGGGCTAGTTTTTCATAGCGATCCTGAAATTTCATTTACGTTTAGAGTCCTGAACAATTTTTTTTTACCATCTCATTTTATTTTTTTTAATTGAAAAGTAAAATCAAATAATTTATTGTATACAACAGAATGTTTTTAAATATGAAGTATAACCATTATGGAATGGCTGGATCCAGTAATGAAAATACACATTAACTCCCATAGTTACCATTTTTGTGTTGAGAACACTTAAAATCTATTCTCTTGGTATTTTTCAAGAATATAATGTATTCTTTTTTTTTTTTTTTTTTCTGAGACAGAGTCTTACTCTGTCACCCTGGGTAGAGTGCCAGGGAGTCATGATAGCTCACAGCAATCTCTAACTCTTGCGTTCAAGTGATCCTCTTGCTTCAGCCTCCCAAATAGCTTGGACTACAGGTGCCTGCCTAGTTTTTTGTATTCGTGGTAGAGATGGGGTCTCACTTTTGCTCAGGCTGGTCTCAAACTCCTGAGCTCAAGCAATCTACCTGCCTTGCCCTCCCAAGTGCTGGCATTACAGGTATGAACCACTGCACCCACCCTACAATTTATTGATGTTAACTGTTAACTGTTTTGTGCAATAAATCTCTTGTACTTATTTCTCCTAACTGAAATTTTGTATACTGTGACCAACATCTTCTGAACCTCCTCCCACCCACCACCACTACTGTTCCAGCCTCTGGTAACCACCCTGCTGCTCTCTACTCCCACGAGTTAGAAGTTTTTAGATTCAATTTTACATGTTTGTGCAAGTTTTAATTATTTTAAACTATTCAGAGGAAACAAGTCTTCCAATATGCTTTTTATTTGTTTATAAGATTTCCCCCTTTTGAGAAGGATAAATGGAGAATAAATGAGCTCTACCTCACTGTGTCATCAGGGACAAAAAGTTAAGAAAGCCACGTAGTTTTAGAGATTTGAATAGAAACTTCTCTGAAGAAGACAGGCTCACAGCTTATAGACACAAGAAAAAATGCTCATCATCCTTAATGCAAGAGAAATGCAAATCAAAACCACTTTGAGGGCAGCACTTGTGGCTCAGTGAGTAGGGCGCCAGCCCCATATACCGAGGGTGGTGGGTTCAAACCTGGCCTGGGCCAAACTGCAACAAAAAATAGCCAGGCATTATGGTGGCACCTGTTGTCCCAGCTACTCGGGAAGCTGAAGCAAGAGAATCGCCTAAGCCCAAGAAGTAGAAGTTGCTGTGAGCTGTGATGCCACGGCACTCTACCAAGGGTGACAAAGTGAGACTCTGTCTCTAAAATAAATAAATAAATAAATAAATAAATAAATAACACTTTGAGATTCATCTAACTCCAGTAAGAGTAGCCTACATAGCAAAATTCCAAAATTACAGCTGTTGGCGTGGATGTGGAGAAAAGAGAACACTTCTGCACTGCTTGTAGGAATGCAAACTAGTATGTTCCTTTTGGAAGGAAGTTTGGAGATCACTTAGGGATCTAAAAATGGACCTATTCTATCCTGCAATTCCTTTACTAGGTATATATCCAGAAGACCAAAAAAAAAAAAAAAAAATCACTCTATAACGAAGATATTTGCACCAGAATGTTTATTACAGCCCAATTCATAATTGCTAAGTCATGGAAGAAGCCCAACTGTTCATCAACCCACGAATGGATTAATAAATTGTGGTATATGTATACCATGGAATATTATGCAGCCTTAAAAAAGATAGAGACTTTACCTCTTTTATGTTTACATGGATGGAATTGGAACATATTCTTCTTAGTAAAGTACATCAAGAATGGAAGAAAAAGTATCCAATGAACTCAGCTCTACTATGAAACCAATATACAATCACCTACACTTCCATATGAAAGCTATAACCCAACTACAGGCCAAGAGGAAGGGGGAAGAGGAGGAGTAGGGGAGGGGAGGGGAGGGGAGGGATGGGTAGAGGGAGGATAATGGTGGGATCACACCTATGGTGCATTTTATAAGGGTATATGTCAAATCTACTAAGTGTAGAGTATAAATGTCTTAACTCAATAATTAAGAAAGTGTGGTGAAGGCTATGTTAACCAGTTTGATGTAAGTATTTCAATTTGTATATAAAACCAGCACATTGTACTGCATAAATGCATTAATATACACAGCTATGAATTTATAAATATATATATATTAAAAAATAAATCTGAGTCTATGGGTAGGGGGAGTAGAGAGGGGTTTTCTTGCACATAGGAAGAACCAGTAGTAATCCTTAAAATTTGGCTATAAATGTTAGAATTTCTATTGTAGAAATAAAATCCAGAGCCCCAAACCACAAAGTTTAGAAGCCCCAAACCACAATGTTAACTCTCATAAGTTCTCTAAGTTAGAGAATCTTTAATATAGGAGCTGTCTGAATGTCAACTTTGACCACCTTGTGACCACTGATTGCTTTTCCTCTCCATTTCTCTCTCTTTTACAATGTATAACTGTATGGTTAAGGGTCGGTGCTACAAAATGCCTAAATTTTCCAATTCAGAGTTAAATTTGCAAACAAGCTGTCAATAGTAAATTATTTGTCATCTAATCCTTTTTGTTTTCCTCAGTGATTCTTAGCCAGAAACCATTTTGCTGGATAAGGGACCAAAGTACTAAAAATAGCAGAATTATAATCATTTGCCTAAACAAAGAAATTGACTTAAGCCTGTTGAATGGACTCTCTATTTCTTGCGCAGTGTGAAATGTTTTACATCCTCTGCCTGCCAGTTCTGGTTCTTTAATTCTGCTCATTATATATAAAAAGACTCCCATCCCATTTTCAGCTTCCTTTTTTTTTTTTTTTTTTTTTTTTTCTTTTAACAGAAATGCTGGCATGCAGCTTACCTCCAGGAATAGCTCAAGCTGATGCTCTCAATTTAGTCATGAGAATTACATTACATTTCTCTCTTGGCTGGAAACATTCTTTCCCAATTTCTACAATTATGACCCTATGAGTGCTAGCTGATCTCAATCAAAATGAAACATACATCTTTGAGGAACATATAGGAAGAAGCCTATTTTATAACAATATCACTCACATTGTAAGCTGTGGAATTACATTGTTTATCTACAGGACTATCTCTTCCTTTGACAAAAAAGGAAGCTTTGTATGGAAAGCTCAGCTCTAGTACATTGAAATAGGCCCATGAATTAGGTTGAAAAGATTTTCAAATATTGATAACATATAAGAATGGTGGAAAATTTTTAGAAAATTCTTACATTAGAAAAATACCTCCTAGCAGGGTTTATAAAATAAATTTAAAAGAACCCAAGAGAACTGCTGAATGGTCTTTAATTTTTCATCACACAGTCCTATTCCTAAATCCTTTTCTCAGTCACTCTTGAAAATATAAACTTTTTCCCTCTTTTCAAAGAATGTAGTCAATTAATCTGCCTGTTGAAATAAGATGAAAGTAAAAACATTAGATCTGTACGTTGTTAACGGGCCACAGAAATCAGTTATATATTTTCAAGATAATACTTTTCCAACCGTATATTTAATCAATTATGAAACTTTTGTCATAAACACAGGTGCCTATCTCCCCATTTTATCAGACCATGTCCCAAGTATTCTGTATACTCACAGAAGCACAGTTTTCCGACTTGTCTTCTACAAAACCAATTTGGCAGGGCGTCCTCTGGTTCTGCAACCAGTAGTCTGTTGACTCTAGCAAGCTGTTGCTGCGAAGAACCTGGGGGGCCGAGAAGAACTCAGTGCTTATTTGGCAAAGATTACTACTTAGTTAAGCAGCTCTTAAAAAAAAAGTACAGGCATCTTCTTATGAGCATCCTATATAAGAAAAAACTTTCAGGGTAATAGCAATGATAAAATATGTAAAATATTGACTTGAAAGTAGAAGGAATATATTGATGTTAAAACTGGTGTTTCTTATCTTGTCAAATCCACTAGCTGGAAACTTCAGCATATGTGTGAGTTTTGGATAATCTGTAAGCACAGGATTACTTGGGGGTATGGTGCATTTGGCAACAGGGATCAAACTTCATTTAGTGTTAGTATTCTTTCATACTCTTTGGAACTTTTTCTATTTAAAAAATATAGTGGTTTTCTTTGTGGTGCAGCATTGATTCTTCTTCAGCTCTGCTAATATAGCTTTGAAATAAGGTATTTTTTTTCTAGAATACCTAGGATGCTATGTTAAGTTTAAAAAGTATTAGGAAGAGGTAAATTGCATTCAAATAACCATTTTCTATAAAGAAGTAGTATGATAAAGCAAAAGGATTTGAATACTTAAATTAATGAAACCAAACATGATTACAAACGCCTATTTCTGGGCTTAGATTGTTAAAGTAAAGAACAAGCATATTTTGGAGCCAAAATATTTTGAAGATGAAATCATAAGCACCCAAATGACTCAACTTCAAATGTGTCTTTACATTATTCAAAAACTACATACATTTATTCTCATCTTACTTAAGACTCCTAATGCTTCTACAGTACTCTCTGTTTTGTTTAGGTACACGTCTGCTAATAGTGGACTACTGCGTCCACTTAGGTGACATAACAGATTTAATCGTTTTGGTTAATGCTCCTAAAAGAGAATGATACCTCAATTACATTTCCTTTGTACACATACAACAAAGGACTGCTGTTCTTTGTTTTGTAAAGATAGAGATACATTAACACATCAACTTTTGTCTCTGCATAGAATTAACCAAATATAATCGTGACATATTTTTGTTTTAGATGCATAACGTTACTTTTAAATCTTTTCCCACTCAACATTTATTATTACTTAGCGATGATAAATTGTCATCATTCTTTTTTGAAATAGTACAAAGAAACACTTTGTGGATGAGGAAATAATTGAATGATAAATGTGGGTTCTTCTAGCAGACTAACATTGGCTATGGACTTTCTCAGTTCTCTTAAAGATTTCACATTGCATTGTGGGCTAGGCCCTCTATGGACCCCAGAGACCTTTCTGAGGGGGTAGCAAACTATTTTTATGATAATACTAAGACATTATTTGTCCTTTTTATTCTCATTGTCCCATGAGTATTCAGTGGAGTGTTTCAGAGGCAACAGGATACGTGATAACTCAACAGACTGCAGCAGCTAGAAAGGCTCAGCTGTCTTCTATTATATCAGACATGAAGGAGATTTTCAAACATCTTAAATTGAAGTTATTCTTCTTGCTGAAAGGTTTTGTTTTGGAAAACATAAATATTTTGTATAGCCATGTTATGTCAACGCTTTTATTATTATTATTTTTTAAATTGTCATTGTTATTTGAAAATTAAACAAACCAAAATAAATCTCAGCTTTAATTTGTTATATGACAAATATCACTAAGTGTAATCAATATAAACTAAAGTTTCCCAGGGTCTGTCACACTCCTTCAGAGTGCAGAAGAATTTTGGGTTCAAAATTTGAGAACCATTGACGTAGATGAGTACCATTCACAGTAGAAAAGGCTCCTTTACACTTCATTCTGTATTGTCTTTTGCTTTTAATTCCAGCATAGAATGAAGTGTAAAGAATGGGCATAGGGATCACTGGGATGACCTTGGGCAGGTCACTTTGTTTGGACACCTGTGAATGGGGATGATAATACCCACCTGGTGGGATCACTGGAGTATTCAGTGAAATGCCACCAGTGAAACACAGAGTCACACAAACAGAAGGTTATCCTCTTACAGCTATTTGAGGGAGGTTGCAAAGGACAAGAGAAAGATGGGTCCCTTCCATCTGCAATTAGAGGATTGAAAGTGTTCAGGTGTGTTAAGGCAAATTTTCTTTACTAAACATTCTGGTCTAAGGTGTAATTGTAAGCTATGCATTTTGTATTATGAATAGTTACAGCTACTATTTTTGCGTATTTAGAATCTTCTGGGAATTGTGCTGATTTTTTTTTTTTTTTAGTTTTATACTTTTTTTTTTATGGTGTTAAAAGGTAGGAATTATTATAAAGATAAAGCTCTTTACAAAAATTCCCATTTTGAAGATGAAAAACTTGAGACTCAAGACAGATTGGGGTTTCTGCCCAAGTTGTTTGGAGTCTGACTTTGGATCTGGTCTTGAAGACATCAAGAGCTATGTGTGAAATTACCTAACAGGGCTGCCTTCCATTCCCATACAAATAGGTCAGATTTGGTGTGTGTTTCTGAAAACTTTGTGCATCTGATTTTTATAAATAAAACTGCATTTTTATGGATTTCTATGTTAGTTTTTCATTAATGAAATTCTAAGGCTAAATTTTTCTTATAGGAAGAGAATTTTTCGTGGTGTAAATTATGTAATTTAATTGATCTACTTGGCAAATCTTATCACTATTTTAATTTCTGAAGGGAAAAGATGCTTTTACATTTATCTAAGTTTCCCATCAATAAAACAAATAAGCCCTTTATTGACTCTGTATCATAAACACGTTAGAAACTTAAACTACGGGCATCAGACCTTACAAGGCAGTTTTATTAAAGAAATTTTGTTTATCTTCTGAGCAGAAATACTTCTTGGTCATTCCAAAGCTCACCTTCAAAATTCAAGCCCTAAACCTTGTCTGCATTTTAACATATTCAGGGAACATAGGACCATGGTTACAACAAAATGTCAACAGAAAAAATCAACTGTCATTTGTCAGTGTTTGACTCATTTTTGTCCTAGGTCAGCCTCAGGTAGGGGACAGAGTTCAAGACACAATTCCCTAGAGGCTTTCAGGAAATGGGCTGAGTGAGCACATTTTCCTCATGAAAACCAGGAGGTGGGCAGGGAGCTGCTGAAATTCATCGGTCTGACACCTCCCACTGTGTGATTCCCACAAATGGGAAAGGCGCTGTCTGTCCCCGAGGCTGGGAGAAGAGCTGCCCATCTATGGATTTTCACCTCATTTAACTTCTCTAGCAGAGGGAAACAAGCACAGATGGGTAAGTCTACTAAGCCTTTTACTTAAAAGTATTTTTTTGCACCATTTAAAAAAATAAATGACAACTAATAATATACAAAGACCTTGTTCTGTCCTATCCTACAAGTGAGGAAAAAGTCAAACGATTAATTGACCTGCTTAGTCAATGGAAAATGATAGAAACACTTCTTGTTTGGCTATTCCATGCCACTGGGATACTGAGTATCTTCCCGAAGGCACATCTTTGTTTTTTTAGAGGAAATAGAAATGGTTGAGTAAGGAACTAGAATTTAAAACAAAATTTAATTTTTTCAATGCTTAACAAGAAATGTTTTAAAGAGAACTTTTTGTTTGGGAGAGAACATTCATTTACTATACAACGTTAAAATTTCAATTTTATCATCGTAATTAAAAATCAGTTCATAGGATTAGATCGATAATTAAAGTGAAATGTATTTTCCCCACAAATTTTAATGCTATTTTGATTATTAATTATTTTTTACTTATATTCTTTAAGTATTGATCAAATAATACTACTTTTGTTGACTCCCTAACATACCTTATCTGAATTAAACTTCTAGACTTGAGAGGGAGAATCTTAGGGCTAATGTATGTGAAGTGTTTAAAACAATGGCTGGCATACGTCATTACTTGGTAAAAGTTAGCTTTCATAATAACTATTGTTTTGCTTGTCCAGGCTTAGAGGGATCAATAATATTCTAGTTACTGAAGAGCTAGATTTTGAGTCAGGCTCTCAGCTCTAAGAGCCTCCACTCCATCGCATGTTGGTGACATTACACAGTTTCCCATCTTCAGGTTCGACCAAATTGCGTTCTAGACATTTACCATCCATCTCTGAGCCCTGGGAGGGGTGGTCAGGAGGTTTGTACCCCAGCCCTGACTCATTGTCAGCTATCTGTGCAGTTAAGTCAGCCATAGCTTCCTGTCTGTATTTGCCTTTTGTAAACAATGAGAGCAAGAGATCCAGAGGCCCCTTCTCCACCAGACATTGTGTGATTCTCCCCTCCCTCTCTGTTTGCTTTCTGCTCCCATGCCCTTTCCCCAAAGACATTAACAGCCAAATAAGCAAAGAGAATAAAAACACAGCCTTCCATAAACAACTTCACATGGTATCTTAAGCAGTTCCAACCTGTGAAAAGCTTTTGGCTTAATGGACTGGAGAAGACGAAGAGTGCCTCAAGAAAGAGGAAGCACTCTGTATGCTTGAGAATTGAATGATTTTGAAACTTTCTGGATACATCTCCCTGCTGAGTCATATTCTGAGGGGGTGGGGGACAGAAGCCCTCCCTGGCTCGCCATGGCTCATTTATTCATCTGCTAGTTTTAGTTGTGGGCTTACTTATTTCAGAAGAAGAGCTAATAATGAATTTTCTCTGTGTTCACAGGTTAGAAATAATAATGATACATTTTCTCCTGAACATTCATGAGTGGCCTAAATAAGGAAGAAAGGTCCTTCTGCTCCAGTTACAGTCCTTTTTATATAGAGAACCAGATTGTAGGAGTTCAGTATTGGAATTAGGCCTAGAGGAGCAAACAGACTTTTTGCAACATGGAAAGCGTCCTAAACATGGCTGAGCAATGTCTTAAATTTGTTTAAGGTACTTTAGATTAGGGAAGACAGTCTGTATTGTTAGTTATAGGGGTTTGGAGGCAGAACTGAAGTCCTATTCCATCTCATCTCTTAGAGTGAGTCTGGACAAGTCAATTAACTTCTGTGGGATTTAGTGTTTGTGTTTATGAAGTGAGGACAATTAATTCTAGACCACTTCAGAATATTGTTCCAAGGATCAAGCAAGACAGTGTTTGCAAAAGGGCTGACCTCCTAACAGAGTAGGGAGTGGCTGCATGATGGCTCTTAGTGTCAGAAATGAAGTAAAATTTAAACAGTTTCTTTTCCATCTTAAGATTTTTCTTGACCTTTTCACAACACTCGACAATTCCTCTTCTTTTTTGTATTTTTTTTTTTTTTTTTGATATGCAAATCATATTTCTCCTATACCTTCTCAGCACTTCATTTTCAGTTAGTATTAAGGAAACAAATGTTTATTGTGTTCACTTGATGTTAGAGCAGTGGTTCTCAACCTTCCTGATGCCACGACCTTTTAATACAGTTCCTCATGTTGTGGTGACCCCCAACCATAAAATTATTTTTGTTGCTACTTCATAACTGTAATTTTGCTACTGTTATGAATTGTAATATAAATATCTGATATGCAGGATGTATTTAGGCGACCCCTGTGAAAGGTCGAGGGCTGAAAACCACTGTGTTAGATACTGGGAATAATAATAAGAATAAATTCCAGTTATTTCCATTAACTACCTGTTCAACCATGGGTTCACTTGACTTCCAGAAACTCGTTTTATCCATCTGCAAAATGAAGATGGGATTGCTATTCACAATAAGGACCTAACCTTACAGACATTAGAAATAATGAATGTGCATAGTATGTGACTATTTCAAGTGCTCCCAAGTAGTTATTACTATTATTATTACTGATGTTACATAATTCTTTCCCAAGACCTTAACCTCAATTGACTAACTGACCTGACAGCACCCAACAATACTAGAAGGTAAGGGCCTTCTAGTATGATTAAATATAATCTTCTATAATCTACTGGTTTATTGAAGAGCTTCATCTCGCAGCCTTTATGATGCATATATTTTCCCTGTGCACATAAGGATGCTTTATATTTCTGCAAGGCTTTTAATTCCCTCAAGAGTTTATAAAAAGGTGACAAAGAATTTTAATGTTGACCAAGTTCCTTACTTCTTGGTGCTACACTATCGAAACATTTCATTTTATGATCACTGTAAGCACAAAGATGTGAAACATCCTCAAAGCTCTTAAAAGAGAGAAATGTCACATGCAAAGTGCTAGGGTTTGTGTAATGCATGCATCATGATAAACAATAGAGTGCTGCTTAAAATTAACTACACGAGGCATCAGAACAGGGCATTTACTCTCCTTATAAGCAGAAGTTTATCCTTTTCCCACACTCCCTAAATAGGTGGACTTGGAGAAGTTATGATACACTGAGATGCTGAGACTTCGATGCTCTCAGTTCTGGGCCTGGGGTGCCCAATCTAGGGCAAGCACTCCCTGGCTGTCTTCTTACTCAAGGGTTCTAAACAAGTATCTAAATACATGTCATGATGTACAAAAGATTGGGAACACTGTCCAAAGGAATGTGCTTTCAAATTTATTTTGGTTATTCTAACAGATGAATGGTGTCATCATGGTTTAGTCTCCTTTTTAATTTTTTTCTTTCTATTTGCTTATTTATTATTATTTTTATTTCAACATATTAAGAGGATACAAATGTCTTGTTACATAGATATCTTATATAATACTCAAGTCATGTTTTAGTGTACCCATCACAAAAGTAGTGTCCATTTTGCCCCATAGGTAAATTTTTACACCTTGACTCTGCCCCCCCCCCCCCTCCTTCTTGGATTCCAATGACCTTTGCATCTCTTTGTGCCTTTGTGTGCCCATTGCTTAGTTCCCAATTATTAGAGAGGACATGCGGTGTTTACTTTTCCATTCCTGATATACTTCTTTTAGGTTAATGGTCTCCAGTTCCACCCAAGTTATCATAAAATACATAATTTCATTCCTTTTCATGGCTAAGTAGTACTTCATGGTGTGTGTGTGTGTGTGTGTGTGTGTGTGAGTGTGTGTGGAGAGCGAGAGAGCACACTAAAAAATATGCATACACATTTTAAGAAAGGAAAAAAGTACATTAAAATTGGAATATTCAAGTCACATTTGACTTATGCAATTATAAGAGATTCAAGATACCATATACAAAATAACATATGTTATCAGAATATACTGAGAATATAATTTTAATATATTTATTTTCCTTTCTTAAAGGAAAGGCACCCTCTGTATGTGTGTGTACCACATTTTCTTGAAGAAATAGATATTTAGGTTGATTCCACATCTTTTCAATTATGAGCTGTGCTGCAATAAACATTTAAGTACAGGTGCTTTTTTCATAGAATGACTTATTTTTTTTTAGGTGGATACCAAGTAGTGGGGTTGCAAGGTAGAATAAGACTGCATTTATTTTTTTGAGGAATTTCCACACTATTTTTCATAGAGGTTGCACTCCTGTCAACAGTATATAAGCATTCCTTTCTCACTGCATCCATGCCAACATAAACAGGATTTTTAAAAATGTTTTCATAATGGCCATCCTGACAGGGTAAGATGGTTATGTTTTTAATTTGCCTTTTCCTAATGATGAGTGACATTGAGCATTTTTTCATTTGTTGCATGGCCAATATTCTATCTTCTTTTGGAAAATCTTCTTTTCCTGCCTTTGCCCACTTTTTATTATTTATTTATTTATTTATTTATTATATTTTTATTAATATTAAATAATAGCTGTGTACATTATTGTGATCATGGGCACCATAGACTGGTTTTATAAACATTTTGACACATTTTCATCACACTGGTTAACATTGCCTTTCTGGAATTTTCTTAGTTTTTGTATTAAGGCAATTATATTCTACATTTACTAAGTTTCACATATACCCTTGTAAGATGCACTGAAGGTGTAATCTCAACAATAGCCCTTCCTCTTCTCATACGCTCCCTTCCCTCCCCTCCCTCTCTCTCTCCCTTCCCCTTATTCTTAGGTTAAAACTGGGTTATAGCTTTCATATTGAAAGCCATAAATTAGTTTCATAGTAGGGCTGAGTACATTGGATACTTTTTCTTCCATTCTTGAGATACTTTACTAAGAAGAATATGTACCAGCTCCATCCATGTAACATGAAAGAGATAAAGTCTCCGTCATTCTTTAAGGCTGCATAATATTCCATGGTGTACATATGTCACAATTTATTAATCCATTCGTGGATTGATGGGTACTTGGGATTTTTCCATGACTTAGCAATTATGAATTGGGCTGCAATAAACATTCTGGTACAAATATCTTTGCTATGATGTGATTTTTGGTCTTCTGGGTATATACCTAGTAGAGGAATTATAGGATTGAATGGCAGATGTATTTTTAGATCTCTAAGTGTTCTCCAAACATCTTT
>CAUYPK010154628.1:0-22108 GCA_963574355.1 Loris lydekkerianus | reverse complement strand
ACCCCTCGAGAAATTACCCAAGAATCTGGACTCCTGGGGGACATGCCTCCAGACCTCAGAGTGAGAGTGGAGGGGAGTGCTGGGATCTCAGAATTGCAGGTAGAGAATATATACAGTTTTATACAGTTTTATGCCTGGCAGGAGAATGCCGTGACACCCTAGTAGGGGAGGTAGGTCCAGTTTTTAGAGGGTCTCTCCCGTGGAGTGTAGTGGGAGGACCTTTGAACTCTGCTCCTTTGTTTGTGGGGCACTCCAAGCCGTTCTCATGGGGGAGGGGACTCCCGTCCGCTTGGTGATGGATTTTGTACCTTTTGTTTGTATCCTTGGGGTCGCAGCTCGCCTCAGCGGGGTTGATGTGCATTCTTCAACCTTCTCTCTTGGTGCAGCTCTAATCCACCAGGTTACTTGCTAAATTTCTGTCCTTTAACTCTCCTTCTGGATGTGAACCTATGTGGAAAGCTGGCTTCAGTCAGCCATGTTGTCTCAGCCCCCAGGTTCAGATTTCTCCAACCTTCTTAATTTTAAATAATTTTTCTGTTGTACAAATTAATCTGGAATTTAGGCAAAGATAGAATGCTTTCTGAGCAAACAAACCTGATTTAAAATATATATCTGGCAACGAGTACCAGAAATCCAACTAAATAGTATTTTACAGATACATAAATAATAACTGTAAGTATACAGCAAAATATTTTTAGGAGTTATCACTGGAAATTAAGATTATAGGTTATTTTTATTTTCTTTATTTATTTTCTAGCTTTTGTCATATATTTTAAATTTTCCAGATTTTCTACAATGAGCTTATATTTGATTTAAAACTAGTAAAATACAAAAATAGCTTTTTTTTTTTTTTTTTGACCTGTTGCCCCAGGTCAAAGTGCTGTGGCATTCACATAGTTCACAGAAACCTCAAATTTCCTGGGTTCAAGAGATCTTCCTACCTCAACCTCTCACATAACCGGGACTATAGGCATGCACCACAGCACCCAGCTAATTTTTTATTTTTAGTAGAGTTGAGGTTTATACTCTTGCTCAGGCTCATCTCAAACTCCTGAGCTCAAGTGATCCTCCCACCTTGTCCTCCCAGAGTGCTGAGATTACAGGCATAAGCCACCATCATGCCTGACCCCAAACTTGCTTTATTAATTTCTGATAATGAACTTTAATGAAATCATTTATGTTCTCATTCAAGATTTATTTAGAAGGATTATCACTACATTGTTATTTAGAGTAGCAAATACTGGAAAAGAAACCCTCAAATTAACCAAAAATAAGAGAATGCTAGTTCAAGTTTTATATAATGGAGTATCACATAACATATTAAAATGCAATTTTAATATTATTTAAGTACATGAAATACAATTACATAAGAAGTTTACGGAATTATGGGCTGGCAGCTGTTCTGTTTAAGAACACCAAAGACAGGGCACCAATCCCTTCTGGCTTGTGAGGTCTCCACTGAGAAGTCTGTGGTTAACCTGATGTGCTTTGTACATTACTGATGCATTTGCCTCTTGGCTACCAAGACTTCCTACTCCTTGTTTACTTCAGCTATTCTGATGGCTGTGTGTTTTATTATTTGCCTCTTTGTCCTTTTTCTCCTTCACCCCCAAGGATGCCTATGATTCTTATATTTGGCCATTTTCCATATTCCATATTTCTCACAGGCTTTGTTCTCTGCTTTTGACACTTGGGTTTTTTGTTGTTGTTGGGTTTTTTTTGTTGTTGTTGTTTTTTTTTTTTTTTTTTTTTTTTGTTTTGTTTATTTTTAATTTTTACTGACTGGGTTAATCCAAAATAGTTGTATTCAATCTCTAAAATTCTTTTTTTTTAATTATTTTTTATTAGATCACAACTCTGCACATTACTACATTTATGGGGTACAATGTGCTGATTTTACATACAATTTGGAATGCTTACATGAAGCTCGTTAGCAACATAGCCTTCACCTCAGTTATTTAATTGTTGTGTTAAGACATTCATACTCTAGTCTTAATAGATTTGGCATGTGGTCTAGTCTATTCTTAAAGCTTTTCACTGTGTTTTATATTTCTTTAAATCAATTTTTTTATTTCCGGAAGTTCTAACATAATATATATCTTTAGTACATCTTTAATTCATTTCCTGAATTGTTTTCCTGGTTTTATTGAATTGGTTTTCCATATTCTCTTGAATTTCGTTGAGCTTCCTTACAATCCATATTTGAAATTTTGTATGTGTCATTTCAATATTTTCACTTTGGTTGGGATCCATTGCTAGAAATCTGATGTGCCCCTTTGTGATATCCTTTCACTCTGATTTTTTATGCTTCCAAGTTCTTGAACTGATTTCTTCTCATCTGAAGCACTTATCACTTCTTGTTTTTAGGTTTTATTTTGTTCAGATGGAGTTGTTCTTGCCCTCACTCCTAAGAGTATGTCTGTAGCATATGTGCTTATGAGTGTTTTGATGGGGACGTAGGTTCTGGAAGGATGCCTTGGTTATAGATATCCACAGTGTGGAGATATTCTCGATTACTAGTTCTTCGTAGGCTGTAGTACTGGTGAGTGTGGGGGGGGTGGGGGCAGATTCTGTGTCTCTCATTGATGTGAGAAGATGAAAGTCTTTGAAATCCTTTTTTCTGTCCATAGCCCTGTGGTCTTCTTAACAGCATGAAGTATATTGTTATGTCCAATTTAACCTCTAAGACACTAGTAATTGTTTTAAGGTAAGAACCAGCCATGCCCTGTATAATTAAGTCAGTAACTCAAAATCTGTGGTCACGTTGTCCTCCTTGCCAGTAGTTGATACTTGCTAAAAAGAACTAGCTGCAGTAGTTAGTTAGTTATTTTTTGAACTTGTGACAAACTCTAGGCTCCAAGGGTCCTCAAACTGCGATCCATGGGCCACATGAGGCGGCGTGATTTTATTTGGTCCCGTTTTGTTTTTTTACTTCAAAATAAGATATGTGCAGTGTGCATAGGAATTTATTCATAGTTGTTTTTTTTTTTTTAACTATAGTCCAACCCTCCAATGGTCTGAGGCACTATGAATTGGCCCCCTGTTTAAAAAGTTTGAGGACCCCTGCGACCTTCTGGAGAAGCACTGGAACGTCCCAGGTGATGAGTGAGCTTCCAGCCGAGTTCTTATTCTCTACCAACCAGTTCTGAGGCAGGTGGAGGAGTTAGACTGGATAGGGTTGGGTTGTATGAACCTGCCTTCAGGCTCCACAAAGGCCAGTAAGGCAGCTGTCTTTGCAGGTGTCAAGGGTTTACTCCCAGGCTGCTAGGAAATGTGACCACGGAAGTGCTGAAGTGGCTCCACCAAACCAGAAAGTCTGACCCTAGGAGAGGAGCTGTCAGATACTCACAATCTGGCTGTCAGGAATGGGCTTCACTCTTTTTCCCCCTCCTGTGTCATATGGTGAGCTCCCTAGTAATGGCACTGGGAGCTTGGAGTTTCCCTGCCTTGGATCTTGGCCAAAAGCATGGCTTTCCTGTGTGGAAAATGTGCTCCATGTGTTTGCTATTGATGGCACCAACACTGTACTCTTCTCAGTTCTGCCCACATGCTCTTTCTTACTTCCCAAGATTAATTCACACACCTCCCCTCTATTCCCTGTCCTGGGGGGTATGGGATCTGGTCTGTGGGCCTGTTCCCACAGTTTAATCCCTGACCATGCCAGAGAGAAGTGTGCTGGTCTTGAGTTGCCCATGGAGAACTCTCACAGTTATGATGCTTCAGGGTTTGCCCTGCTGTACCAGAGCAGCCAGGCTAGTGGCACCTGAGAGGGCCGGTGGGCAGGGACCTCACAGCTGAAGCTCTCTGTAGTCTACTGCAGGTCTTTAAGAGGAATGGTGTGAACCCCTTTCTCTATGGAAGCCTCTGTGTGGCTAAGGAAACAACAGATGGGAAACAGCCACTTCTGAGAATCCGAACTCAATTGTACTTCTTGGTGGCTGTAGGCAGAGGAGGTCCAGGGGAGGAAAAGAATCTGAATGGAGGAAAGATGACTCTGGTCATCTCTGTCCCTCTTTCTGGAAGGCATGCCACCCAGAATTTCTGGCTCTGGGATTACACAGATTCCCTAAGGCCCACAACTCCTGTGGCTTCTGCAGTCTGGGCCAGAGTTGTGAAATGTTTGTGTGGGAATGAGCGAGATGAACACTGAGGCCTGAAGCCCCTGGGGAAGACAAAGGTAAACAGTCGGTGCAGAAGCAACGTGGCGCCTGCCATCTCAGCTTGGGTCTACAGTGATAAGAAGCATACCAGGGGTGCTGGCAGCCTTGTGCTTTGTCCTCAAGTATCTCCCAGTTCACTGGTGGGAGCAGTCTCTGTACTTGTGAGGGTAGAAAGGCTCTCCAGTAGTTCAAACACATGGTGACTTGGAGAGATGTGAAATAAGGTGAAACAAAATCCCTTAAAATCCTTCTCACCGTGCTCCAACTCTAATTGGGAGGGGGGGGAGGCTTACCTCTACCAATATCTTGCTCTTTTTTATTTTTATTTTTATTTTTTTTGGCTGTTATTTTGTTTCTTTGTTTGTTCTTTTGGTATTTTTATATAATACTTTTCTTTCTTTCCGAGACAATCTGGCAATCAGTGTTGTTTCTGGTCGGCCATCTTGAAAATCCTGTCCCATAGGTTTTGATGTGATGTGTTTCCATTCTTGTTTGTCTGAATGAATTTTTAATTTTTATTTTAATTTCTTCATAGACTTTGGGGCTTTTTTTTTTTTTTTTTTTTAGTAGCCTGCTATTTAATTTCTATGGATTTGTAAGGTATTTGAAGTTTTACTTGTTGATTTCTAATTTATACCATTATGATCTGAAAAGATATTTGACTTGATCTCCATCTCCCTAAATTTGTTAAAACTTGTTTTGTGGCCTAACATGGTGTGTCTTGAAGAATATTTTGTGTACAGTTGAGGAAAACATGTAGTTTGCAATTTAGAGGGAAAATATGTGTAAATGTTTGTTAGATTTGTTTGGCCAATGCTATAGTTTAAGTTTGATGTTTCAGTGTTGATTTTCTGTCTATTATTAAGAGTGAAGTGTTGAAGTTTCCTATTATTATTCCATTGCACTCTTTCTTTCCTTTTAGCTCTAATAACATTTGCTTTAAAATTTTGGTCCTCCAATTTTGAGTACATACATATTTATCATTATTATATCCTCTTTATCATAAAATAATGACCTGCTTTGTCTCTTGTCATAATTATTGACTTCAAATCTAGTTTATCTAATAAAGTATGGCTGTTTGATTTGGACTTCCATTTAAGTGAAATATCTTTTACCAGCCCCTCACTTTCAATATGTTTGTCTTAATGATGAGATGAGTCTTTTGCAGATAGTATATAGGTAAGTCTTGTTTTCTATCAATCTATGTAGCCATTCTCTGTCTTTCGATTGGAAAATTTATTACATTTATATTCCTCTTTTGTTTACCTCTGTATTTTGATGGTTTTCTGTGGTTCTAAGCTTTATTTTCTTTCTCTTTGTCATTTGTGTAACTGCTATAATTTATTTGTGATTATGAAAAGATTAAATAAAAGGTCTTATAGATATAATAGATTATTTTAAGCTGATAACCGCTTAATTCTGGCCACATAAAAACACTCCAGACTTCTTCCATTCCCTCGCAATTTATATTTCAATTTTCTTAATTTTTACTTCTTTAGCTATTAAGTATTTCATGTCCACTAATGTAGCTGTTATTGTTTTGAAACTTTTTGTCTTTAAGTCATTATACAGAGAGTTGAGAAATTTCATAGCATCATTACTTCACAGGAGTGTTATGAGTTTACTTTATTAACTCACCTCTAGTGTTGAGTTTTATACTTCACAAGTTTTCATGATAATAACTATCACTTTTTGTTTTCAGACCAGCACTCTGTAAGACTGGTCTAGTGATGATGTAGAGACTCAGATTTTGCTTGTCTGAGATTGTCTTTTTTTCTTCTTCATTTCTGAAGGATAATTTTGCTAACTATAGTATTTTTGGTTGACAAGTCTTTTTATTTATTTATTTATTTATTTATTTAAAGCTCTATGCTTTAAATATAACATCCCACTCACTCCTGGCTTGTAAGATTTCTGATGAGAAATTTGCTGATAATTTAGTGCACTTTTTCCTTATATGTGAACTTGATGCTTTTCTCTTACATCTTTTCAAATTTTATCTTTGGCTTTGGCTTTTGACTGTCTGATTACAATGTGCCTCAAAGGGGGGTCTCTTTAGGTTGAAGATGATGGAAGACTTTTATTCTTCTCGAATCTTAATGTCCATATCTCTCTTAATACTTGGGAAATTTTAGGCTATTAATTTGTTAAGTAGGTTTTTTGTACCTTTATCCAACTCTTCCTTACCTGGTAATTCTATAGTTGGAATAATTATACAACTAATGGTGTTCCCTTATTCCTTTCTTTTTTCTGGATGAGTTATTTTTAAAGACCTATCTTCAAGTTCAGAGATTCTTTATTTTGCCTGATCTAGTGTGTTGTTGAAGGTTGTATTTGGTTCTTTTATATATCAGTCCATTTGTTGAATTTCTCTTTCAGATCATGAGTTGTTTTTTTGTTACATTGAATCTTTGTATTCTCTTGTATCTGACTGGGAGTTTCCTTAAGATTATTATTTTGAATTTCTTTTCAGAGATTTCATAAATGTTCTTTCCACTGGGGTCTGTTCCTGGAGACTTGCTGTGTTCTATTGGGAATGTCATTCTTTTTCCTTTTTATGTTTCTTGTATTTTTATATTGATACCTATACATCTAGTGTAATAGTTGCTATTTTCAATTTTGTCAAGTAGCATTTGTAGAGAGTTGGACAGACAAATGCAACTACAGAGGTCCAGCTGGCAGATTGGCAGGCTCCCAACATAGGCAGTGCCAATTACTAGGCTGGCTGTTATAGGCTAGAAGCTGGTGCTCATGAGTGTGGTGGCATAAGGGGATTTCACAAAGTTCCATCTAGGGGTGAGTCACCACAGACAACTATCAGGGTATTATGGCACACACGTGAAGCTTTCTAAAAGATGGGGACTAATTTTCAGGCCTTTTCTGGTACCCACAGGTGTGATGGAACTAGAAATGTTGCAGCAGTCTGTGCTGGAGGCACATACTATAATTCTAATTGTACACATTGGAGGTTATCAATGTTAATGGTTTCATGGCTTTTTATTCCCTTCTCAACCCAACAATTTGAAAGCAATTGTTATTGCTTTCAAAAGAACAACCTATGTTCCTGTATTTATTTAGAAATTTGTTCCAAAGACCTACTGATACACAAAAACACTTTGAGTAGATTAATGGACCGGCATAATACTTTGGAAGATAGAAAACATATTTCACAAACAAAGAAAATAAAAAAAAACTAAATGTGGTTAATTAATGTTTACATAGGAAGGCAAGCATGACAGCTCTAGGAACAGAAACTTCAGGTACAAGGTACAATCCTTTGTTCTCACCTAAAGGAATAGCTATCTTCTCAGTTAAGCTGAAGAACTTGTCAGACCCAACTCATGATCAGAACCTACACTTAAGTAAAATGAAAGCTTTACCTAAAAATATTTCCTTAGTAGAGGGTCATTCTATTATTTCTTAGATAATAAAAATCAAAATTTAGCTAGTTTTCATTGTTGTACCAGACTTCACTCCATTCTAAATATATATATATATATATTTAAGTTTTATATATATGTATGTTTTTTACATATATATGTATGTTATATATATGTATGTTTTTATAAATATATATATGTATGTTACCTCTCTTACCTATGGTTTTCTCTCTCTCTCTCATAAAGTACAGATATGACTTGTTCTCTTTAAGTCTATGTGTTTGATGTATTCTTTCTTGTAAAGCACTTGGATATTACAGAAAAGAAAAAGGCTAAACTCTATGGATTCGATTTCTAATTATAGAACTAAGACCTCAAAAGGCAGGTGAGGGTAATACTATTTGGGTCATAAAAACAATTTTTTAAGATCTGCAAAATTTCACCAGCTCTACTTAATTGAATACTAGAGCCTGTGTAACTTCTTAGTTCTGTGAAACAATGCTCCATAGTTCCTGGAAGAAGACAGGACTGACTTGTTTTTCTAAACATTTATTTCTATTTGTTAAGCATTTTGGCATAAAGATTTGGGGATTGTTGGAAGTAAAACAGACCATAAATACTTCTGTTTTGCCTTTGCAACTAACTCAGGAGATTTTAAAATGAGTTTAGCACAATGGAAGTGCACTATACAACCAACTCAACTAATGTGAAACAAAATGGTTATATTCCCTAGATTTTATTATTTTAAAATAACAAGGCTTTTCTGAATTTCTGCATTCTCTTCCTACTCAGGATGTTAATGTACTACACAGATTATTAAATGGCCCTTCTGATTCACCTGAATACACAGGATTAATTTAAGGGCTTTATCAAATAAGAACAGATTAAACTCATTAATGTCAAACATTATACCATCAGAAATGTTCAGCTAGAAAACCAAATCCCTTTATTATGTTATTTTTAGGCCAAAGCTAATTATACAGCTAATAAAAAATTTCTTTTTGTTTATTAATGGCCTAAGTTTAGGATCCCTGTACCTTCATTTTCACTAAATGAAGGGCTTTGTCTCAACCACAATATTTTATTAATCTAATTTTCTTTTCAGCTGTAATCTATACACATGAAATTATAAAATGTAGGCATGGCAAAATATATCAAATCAGTCATTTCTTTTTAATTGGGAAGTTTTGGTATTTAATACACATAGCCAGAAACTTTAGGCAGTTCTTCACATTTCTTTTATCTCTTTCACCAGATCAGTGCTTCTGTAATGTTTCTGTTACTCATTCCCTGTTCACCATCCTCACTAACCCTTCCTTAGTTTGGCTACTTGTTGTTTTTAGCTGGAACCATTGCAGCATCCAGCTGTCTTGTCAGTCTCCCTCTGTGTCTGCTGCAAACGTTTCCTATTCCCCTTGCACATGACTGTTGGAAGGATCTTTCTAAGTTGCAAAGTTGATGATCATGAGCTTTAGACTGTTTGCTAGGGTCTCTGTTGCCTCTGGTAGACATTCCAAATCATTAGCCTGACATGAGAGCCCCAGGCATTATTTAAAGCTGGTTTCCCTTTCTCCTTTTGTCCAAGCTTGTACCTCACTCTGTCCCTTTCCTACATATCCTGCACTCCAACCTACAGAATCACTTTTACTTGTCCACCTGTCCCACTGCCACATCATACTTCACAGTGCTTTCTCTATCTGGAATGCCATTTCTTTTTTTCTTTTGTCCTCTTGGACAAATCCCTTATATTTGAAAAGTTCAGTCAAGGGTTACTTCCTCCATAAAGCTTTTTCTCAATCTCATATATGTAATTCAATTATCTCCTTTATGTTTATTCTTCTCATAAGGTGTGTGGACATGCCTATTCTCCTCCTTCTCTGATTCTACTGGTACAATTTAACAAGCCCTTTCGTCAATGTTCTTCTGTTAAGTGCTTATGATATGTCATGTCTCCCACTATCAGTGTAAGCTTCTTACAAGCAAAGGCTCTAACTTTTTTTTTGTATCTCCAGCTCTTTGCTTAATGCCTAAAAGACCTTAGAATAATCTTTTTAATAAACTCGAAATATTTTATTCTCCAAATATGCTAGCATCTTATGTATTGCATGTGTTCAAAATTACTTTTGTGGCTGGAATTACATTTTCAATGTCTTTCAAGTTTGCAGCACTTGTTTTAATTCAGACTTATAACCAGTGAGATTGTATATTCTCTAAAGATTTCAAAAATGGTAAATAAGTCCATAAGTAAATATTCACTAGGGAGAAAAATATGGGCCAATATAATCAAAATTTAATTACAAGTTCATTTTACAGTAATGGAAGTAACCAAAAAGAGTTTTTCCTTTTCTTACTATGTATCAAGTCACCTGAACACTTTTGAAAAACCACAGATCCTTGAGTTCCATTCAGAATCTCCTTTGTGGATCTAGAAAATATGTATTTGAAATAAATTATTAAAGAAAATCCAAAATTATTCAAAAATGCTCTCTGGTAATTTTTATCTAGTCAGTCCCTAAAATAGTATTAGAAAATCATTAATTTAAATAATGTTGATACACAGTCAAGATCATAAACTACATCTTCCAAAAATAAATTGCAAATAACTAAGCAATAGTAAAACTTTAACTTATTATTTTTTAATATTTCTTTACCAGGAAGATAGCTTTAAAAAAAAAAAAATCAAAACTGCAAAGGTACAATTTCAAACCAGAAGTTGCTATTTTCCTAATTCTATCATTTTTTTTCTTCGTTTTGCTGCCTCTTGAAAATTCCCTGTTACATGAAGGTATCACAAGTATCCTGAGTTATTATCACATCAGGATATGTTTATAAAAATATTTTATTGAAAATTAAAAATTTGAAAGTAATCAAAAAAATGTATAATCTTCTTCCATGACAATCCAGCCGTCACTAATTTTGTCATGTTACAGCACCCTGACAGCTGTCTGGCTGATGATTAATGGTTAATTTTTGAGAAAAAAAAATAGTTCAGAGAAGTACTCTTATAGTTTTAAAAATCTCAAATTAGGCTAATTAAACTATTTCAGCATGGCTAATAAAAGAATGCGCTCCTTTTTGTATTTCTCCTTTTATTTTAATTTCCATGTACCACACTCCACCTTTGGCTAACCTTACTACTCCTTAGTGGTTCTGGATTCTTCTCTATTGCTGATCCATTTCTGTCTCTAGAGTCCAGAGCATACATGAGAATACTTCTTCTAACTTTCCTTCATACCTGCTTGCTACTGGTTAACAATCACAATATAAATAGGTTATTATGGAACATGTAGATCAAAGGGGGGTCATACCACACATCTTAACCAGGAAAGGAGGTGATGCCAAATGTCTCATTTAATAAGAGGGTTTGCTGTTTAATAAATGTTTTTGTTCATTGGTTCATGTTTACGTACATGGTTTCTAGAAATTCAGTAAGGTGGATTACTAGAAAAGAGCAATCTCTTTTTGATTCTGCAAAGTCTGTTTGGAGTTCATTTTCACAGCTAAGGCTGGAGTGCTGGGCTCTGACTTAAAGATCAGAAGCACAAAAACAGGTGGAGAACTCGCTGATGCACCCCCATCACAGTAACCACGCCTTCCCCTGCTTTTGCTTCACTTTCTCCCCACAACTGATTTCTGCATAACACCCCAAACAAGGTGTTACTGAAGATGATGACTTCCCAGCTCAAAATGAATTAAAAAGCCTCACCGTGCCCTCAAAAAACATTTCCCTCTGTGAGACCTCCGTGACTCATCTCTTCCAACTTCACATGGTTACTGCTGCCATTCCTGTCTCTGTAACTGCCTTGCCCTTCACAGCACATCAAGTCAATGCCAGTCCTGGGTTATTTGCATTACTGTTTTTTGTTTGTTTGTTTTGTTTGTTTGTTTGTTTCTTTGTTTGCAGTTTTTGGCCGGGGCTGGGTTTGAACCCTTCACCTCTGGCATATGGGGCTGGCGCCCTACCCCTTTGAGCCACAGGCGCCACCCCATGTTACTGTTTCTGTGCTTCCAAGGTGCTCAGCTCAGATTTCTGTTTCTTGGCTTCCCCCCTCACTTTAAGCAGCTCTCCACTGAAGTGCCACCTTCTTGAAGAGACTTCGGTGACCACTCTATAAAATGGAACTCTGTGCCCACCACCACTCCCTCCACTCAGCCTGCTTTGTTTTTCCTCATAGCACTTCTCACGTCCTGACCAATTATGTATTCTTTTTGTCGTTTGTCTCTACCTGCTAAAGGTAGAGACTCTTGTCTGTTGGGTTCAGTATCATCTGATTCTTCCAATACTACCTGATGCATGAGAAATTCTTGAATGAGTATTTTAATCTAGTTAATATGTATGAATAAAACAATTTCAGCTAAATAAATACACTAGCAAGTGATTTTAAAAGTATGGGTTCTCCAACATGGTATCGTGTGAGTGCGTGTGTGTGTGTGTGTGTGTGAATTCTGTAAAAACCAGAACAGTTGTCCTTGAGCAACCACCCCCCAAATTCTCTCCTTCAAATACATACACATTCCACTTTACACATCACACTCCCAGGTGCACACAAGCACACAACTTGTGCAAAGTGATTGCTGCCAAATACCATACAACTGAACGTGTCTAAATCATAACTTCTTTCTGCACTTTGTAGTTTAGGAGTTATCAAGTCGTTCCGCCTGGATAGATTTTGTAGTTCATCATCATGGTGATGATGCCAGTCAGCCATAGCATTTGGGCCTTGGATGATGTGGTTCTTGAATACCCCAAAAAACTTTCCACTTGCAGCATTTCAGCGTCTTTCGTATTTCATGGCATTCCTCCATAAGTTATTATAGTTTCTTTGTGCATTAGCTGCATAAGAGAAAAATATGAAATCGTTTATATGACAAGGCATGTCATAGATGGTGCAAAAGACCCATAGTAGCAAACCCTGCCTTAGCCACTTCCTTGGTAGTTTGTCTCAGGAAAGATGCCTGGCTTTCTATGCCTTAGTTTTCTGCTCTGTAAAATGAGAAAACAGGGATTGCTATACCTAATTGACAAAATTGTTGTTGGGAATAACAACATATAAACCACTGTTTGGCATAAGCTGAATGACATTTATTTAAACAGAACTAGTTTTTAATCCCCATGAGGATGGCAAACTCAGTGCTTGAGGCACAGTGGCTGCTTAAATGCTGTTTGTTGATTGACGGAGTCCATCCTGCTGTACTCCTTGGAGAACTTGCTAAGATGGTCTTAATAAATGAAACATGGAAAAGAATACACATATATTATGATATGAATATTGTTGGAGTTCATGAATTTAGGGTAATCTTGCCCCCAAATTTGGAAATGATGGCTTTTAAATATAGCTAAAACAAAACAAAATAAAAAGCAAAAACTGCACCAGGGGTAGAATGAGACGATTGTTCTCGGTGTAATCTTTCTGGTTTAAGGTAACACTTTAAATCTTAGAAGGAGGTAGATTTAAATCACAGCTAAGATGAACAATCATAATCCTTCAATTGAAAGAACTGTCAGAAAAATTGAATAACTTTTGAAGATTCCTAATGCATACCTTTTAATTTTTCATACCAACAGGCAGAATTATTAGAATTTATAATTTAACTAAACAATAACTATTTATGTGGTTATGCAGTTATATTTACATGCATATGGTAGCTTTAAATAATCAAAACAATTTTGTCCTTTAAAAATGTAAATTTACATACACACTGTCTTTTGCAATAGTTTGGAAAACTCTTTACAGGTGCTATAGAATTCAACTTAGCCTTCCAGTATAGAAAAGAAACACTATAATTTGGAACTTAAATTTCAGCTAAGCCATTGATTAACCGAATAACTTTTGGGTTTTTCATTTCATTTCTTTTCCTTGATTAATAAAATGGAAGTAAAAATAGCTACCAGAAAAGACTTGCTATTACAGATATTAGTAAACGTGTCTACATATACACATATTTACAAACGTGATTATATTACATTTATTTTCTGTATATAGTAGATGTAAAGAACTCTGTACTAAGTTTAAGTAAATGTTTCTACTTACTGTAAAATGTAACCACTTTATAGAACACATTTTAGATATTTTTATGAATAGTGGAAATGCTAGTATTTTCTAAAAGAAACAAATAATATTCACTATTCGTTCTCTCATTACAGGCTTATGAAAAAATTGCTTACCACCTTACTAATTTAGGTAAGTTCATTTTTCTTACCTTACTCCTTAGTAGGAAAAATAACATGTGGTTTTATTGTGATGGTCTGTGGTTACCTTATGTATTTTAGCATTTTAGAATCTTCTGCTATGAAATGATGTATTAATAAAAATGAAAGAGGTAGTAAAGGAATTTGTCTTCATTAAATAATAATAGAGTCAATGCCCATAGTTGCAAAATATCCTTACTAGAAGTTAGCAAATCTAGTTTTTACTTGGCAGTGCTTTGCCAACTTTTTAATTCTTTGGATTTTTTTCCTCCGTATTTCTTTTTTTTTTTTTAATTAAAGTGGTATACTACACATACACATTTTTAAAGATAAAAAGGTATTGAGAGATTTGTAATAAAAATGAGTCCTTTACCACATTGTCTATTTCTGTTTTCTGTACTGAGAGAACTACTTTTAAAAAATTTTTTAGCAGTTTCATCGGTTATGTTCTACTTCATTTCTAAATAACAAGCCTCTACTGCCATTATTGGATTTTATCTTTATTTTATTGCATAGTTATTGCCTTTCTTTTGTAAATGTACATATTCTAAAGACTTTGCTCTTAGTGTTTTCTGCAGTGCACCTCACCTCCCCCCACACCCTGTCATTCTTTATCAGATACATGCAGTTATTTCTCTTTCTTCCAAACTAGTTATATCAGCATTTTTAGCCAAATTAATAATTAGTATTCACATCATTATGTTTCTACAACTATTTTTATATGTAAGGCATGGAGTGTACTATAACTGTTTCCTTTTTTGTACATCTTTTAATGTTTTCTTTTTCTTTTTGCTTAATTTTTTACATTATTTTCTTAATTTATTCTAAACTTTTTGCTGAGTCTCTAAACTTTTTCTGAATATATTCAAATATATCGGTTATTCTATACACTTGATTTTCTTCTTAAAGTTATCTTCTCAAACCATCTATCCACTCTATACTGGAAGGAGATGGGTTATTCACTTTGCTAGTTTGAAAATACTTTTTTTCTTTTATTTTGGGAAGAACTTCTTTACTTTCTTCTAGATTTCAGCATTGTAGTTGAGAACTTTGCTATTATTCCAATCACCAGTTCTTTACAGGAGATTTGCTTTGATATTTCATTCATTTGCACACTAAAATAAGTTTGGATCTTTTGAAATTTCATAATAATGTATAATACTTCAGCAAGAGCCTTTGATTTCTTTTTATGCTGAATTCTTAGTGCATCCCATCAATGTGTATGTCCTTTGTGTCTTCTGGGAAGCAGACACTCATATGGAGTTTGTAATTGCACGAGACTTATTAAGAGAAAACTCCTAAGAAAGGTAAAAGTAGAACCAACCAGGATTGGGGGGGGGGAGAGTCTCATACAATGATCCACATCTGTGTTCTTAGCCAACCCAATGGAGAGCTCTAATGCAAAGCTTCAAACTAAGATTTAGAGGAATCCAGTACTGAGTATAATTGGCCAAGTTCCGGTATCCTTATCATGCTGAGTCACTGATTGTGGTTTCGAGTGTGAAGCCGTGGCCTTATAACTGAGGCATATGCTAAGGGTGAAAACAGCTTGAGGCTGCCAGCTAACCGCACTCCTGTAGCTGAACTATAAGTTCTTACTGAGGAGAACTCCTATTGGCAATACTCATAGTTGCTGTAATGTGGAAACTTAGAAACGTCACTTCTGGAGAATTTTTGTATACTGTTTGTTTAATAATTTCCATCTCTTCTTTTCTCTTTTGGAAACTCTTTATATTCATATATTTCTTATCATATTCTGTAATGGTTTTTTTTCTCATTTTCTGTTATCTTAGTTGGGATTGGTTTCAAGATAACTTCAAGGTTTTCTTCCAAGTCTTTTGAATGTTTTTTGTTTGTTCATGTATTGCATTTCCTAGTGCTATTTCCTATTCCCTGAGTGTCATTTTTCTATGGTATTCAGTTCTTGTTTCATAGGTACATGATCTTAGGTAGGCAATGGAATGTAATTGTGAAGAATGTAGACTCTGGGGAATGCATAGGCTGAAATCTTTGCTCTATAACTTATTACAAGTAGTTACACAGTGGTAACCATCGTTTTTAGTCTCTCAGTTCTTCAAATACCTCTCTCATGAATGGAGATAGTGTTTTCTTATATCTCACATGATGTTGTTGTCAGTTGATATAAAACATTTAGAATATGCCTGACACACAGGCAATACTAAAGAATGCTACATACAAGGACTGACAATTTGCCTCCTGTGCTTCCATTGGCAGCATTGTACAAACAACTCAGTCAGGTTTCACAACCATGGTATATCAGTGTTGTACAGCTATGTTCCTGGCAACTTGTGGTGGTGTGTTGCTGAGTGACATTCATTATTGTTGTTGCATGTTTTTGTGTGAGATGGTTAGAATGTCTGAGCTTGAAATAGAGCAAGGAACAAAAACATTCACAAATTTCTGGTTAAAGTCTTCAAGAGTGGAAGTGAACTCAGGGACATGTTAGTTCAAATTTATAGGGATGATGCTACAAAAAATGGTGATGTAAAAATGGATTAAACGTTATTCTGAGGGGACAGCGACACTAATCAAGAGAGGTCAAGGTGACCGGTAACAAGCAGAACTGATGAAAACATTGAAAAATTCATCAAATTGTACATCCGAATCATCAACTGACTGTGACAAGCACAGTAGCAGACCAAATAAACATTGGCAGAGAAACAATTAGAAAAATCATAATAGAAATCTTGGCATGAGAAAGGTGTATGCAAAAATGGTCCCTAAGGAACTCATCAATGAACAAAAGCAAGGAAGAGAGTCAGAGTTCAGTAGGACCTTTTGGAGAGGCAAGATAATATTTTGGGCCATGTTATCAGTGGTGATGAAGCATGGCAGTGCCAATATGACCTTGAATCAAGGTGTCAGTGTACATGATGGAATTCATCCAATTCTCCAAAACCCCAAATTTCTGTCATTCTAAATCAAAAGTTAAAATAATGTTCCTAAACTTTTTTGATATCAGAGGGATTATTTCTTATGATTGTGCACCAACTGGGCAGACAATTAGCCAAGTTCAATAGTTGAAAGTGCTGAAAAAGCTGCATGAAAAAGTTAGACAAAAATGACCTAAACTTTTCACTAACAACTCATGGCTCTTACATCACAA
This sequence comes from Loris lydekkerianus, assembly GCA_963574355.1. Classification (NCBI taxonomy): domain Eukaryota; kingdom Metazoa; phylum Chordata; class Mammalia; order Primates; family Lorisidae; genus Loris; species Loris lydekkerianus. Next base: position 5,251 of record CAUYPK010154628.1, on the reverse strand, counting down.
GGCACCAGCTTACATGACACTGCCTGTAAGGGAGTTTTTTTCCAATAAACAAATAACTGTATTGGAACACCCTCCCTACTCATCTGAGCTGGCCCCCAGTGACTTTTTCCTTTACCTGAAGATAAAGGAAAATATTTTTATGATATTCAGGACATCAAGGGTAATACAATGACAGCTCTGATGGCCATTCCAGAAAAAGACTTCCAAAATTGCTTTGAAAGGTGGACAAGGTGCTGGTTCCAGTGCACAGTTTTCCAAGGGGAGTGCTAGAAAGTGACTGTGGCCAATGAGATGTGAAGCGCTCTTTCTAGAATGAGTTCACAAACTTAATTGTCAGACCTGGTATCAACCCTACTTTCTCTTCGAGGGCATTATAATCATTAAAAGGTTTTCTGTTGCTTATTTTTATGGTGTTTTTAAAGTTTTATTTTGTTCCTATATAGTTTCTGTACCTATGTTCCTTGTATCTATTTCTTTTGAATTCTATCTTTTATGTTAGAGATTTTATTTCAAATTTAAGGTAAACTATGACTTCCTATTCACTTTTAAAGTGAGGCACTAGGAAACATGGGGAATTCTCTGGGCCTGGACTCTCTGTACCTATGAGGAACTCTCTGCATAGGGATGTTGGCAACTGGTCACCAGCATCGTAGGGTGAACACACTGCACGGATTTAGTGGAAAATCTCAAGTGTTGGTATTGTAGGGTAGTTTCTTTTGGACTGGTCCATTTCCCTGCAGGGACATGTTACCATTGCCTGATTAATTCTTGCTATTTTTGACTACTGAGTTAGGAACACAGGTAGAACTTTTTTATCATTTGGATTATGAACTTTCATGTAATATTTCCTCTTCTGGGGTTGACCCAAACCATATCTTTATTATTTCATTCTTTACTAAGTTTATTTTTGCTTCCAGTTATTTTGTGCCTTCAGTAATTTCATTTAGGGTCTTCCCTACCACCTTCTCAATCCTCAGTCTTAGTTTCAGCCTTTGTTGAACTAGCTAATTAGTTACTGCCTATTTTTTTTCTAGTTTCCAGCAGACAGACTTCTCTCATCTACTGTTTTTCCTTTGTTCTACTTCTTGTACATCAATCCTATTTAAAATTTGGTTATTTGTTTTAAAGTTTTCAAAAGGAGCAGATATTTATGTGTGTTGCTAGTGGAAAGTCTTTAAGGCGTGCCTCTACCCTTGATATCTTAGAATACATCTTGTGTTCAGTGTGGGGTACAAAAGTTTTATTACACAATGTTTGAGCAGTGATATTTATTGTTTGAAAAATCAGCAGTATGAAGGCACTGTGCTAAGCACTTCTTCATTATTTTCCTTTATTGTATCACAATTGTATATAATAGGATTCCTGTTTTATAAATAAGAAAACCTGGGTTATTAAATAAAGTGAATAGAATTTAAATTTGGATGCAACTAACTCCACTTAATTGTATGATTGCACTATAATATATTACTTCTCATATTATTTATTTACAAATACAGTAATAACTTGATGGAGCAATATGAAAGGAGTAAAGTAGGCCCTAGTCTATGCTCTAGACGTAAGCAATCATATTACTCAGAGAGCAATGTTTGAATAAGGGAGACAGCAGGCTTTGGAGGTTGATACAGCAATGAGAACTTAGCCCCATCCTGATTGTGTGATTATCAGTCTCTTCTCCCTATTATCTTTTCTTTTCTCCTCCTTCTCATCCACAGTCCCCTCCTCCTCCCTCTGCTCTTCCTCTTTTATTTTTTGAATCTCTATTTCCGCACTGGTAAAATGATAGTAACAATAGTTCTATTCCACCATTGTTGCAGGTTAAGTGAATGACACATAACAAGTGTTCAGTAGGTGGCAATGATCTGTTTCATTGTTCTTCCACCCTCTTGGGCTGCATTGTCTTCGGCTATGTAATAAGCCTTTTGACAAGACCATCTCATAGCTCTCCTCCAGCTCTGATTTCATACATTCATCTGGTTGTAAAGTACTTTATATGCAGAATTGAAGGAGAATGATTTGGGGAATCATGATTAACAGTAAAAAGTACATTTATTTGTGCTCAGTACTGGTATGTCAAAGTTTTCACTTGATATTTGATTTTTCTATCTATAACTCAGTGAAGACATTGTGATAAATCTCTGGATTCATGATCATTAATTTATAATTAATGGATCGTATTTTTAATTAAAAATTAATTGCCTGGGGAGTCCTCCTCATAAAATATTCACCCAGGCCGATTTCTTCAAGAGTTTTAAGACATGAAACTATAAAAATACTTGAAGAAAGTGCAGGGAAAACTCTATATGTTTCTTATGACCACTTTTTCTCCCACTTGCTAAAGGCATGCAAAAGAACAGACTGGCAGAGGATCCAAAGGGCACAAAAAAGGAAATAAACAAGTAAGTACCTTTTTTGAGCTTATCTCACTTCTGTTTGAAGCCTCTTGCCTTTTCAGATAAATTGTAAGAAATCAAATCAGGCATGGAAACCCGAGCTGCTCAGGGAACCGTCACAGCTTCTGCAGGCATTTGATTTCATTGGCCTGCTCTCTAGAAATCTAGTGAGGGTTAAACTTTCTAGAGGAGATGAATAGTTAATCTTATCCTTTTCCTTGAGTGAGACCACAATATAGAAACCAGGTACTATGTCATGAAGAGCTTTACCTAGTGTAGTATGTGCTACATGTAGCCAGAAAGGGGCCAGAGTGAAGATAACAGTTAGATTGACTGCAGCCTGCCTGAGTTTCTGAAGGGCCAGCAGACATGCTTAGAAAATTGGGCTTTTGCCTTTGCTGAATATGAGCAAGCAGAGCATTACCATTATGCTTATTCTTTGTGACTCTCTGGTCTTAAACTTTCTTCTGATTTATGCCTTGAATTATATTATAGTTCTCACTGATCCTCATTAGACATGCCTCATTTTCCACTTCACATATAGACTATGTAGATCTATTCTTCTAATGTTCCACGTTGTTATACGGGACTCAAACTGTATTTCTTGAGTATCTACTTTTACCAAGCCCTTTCTAGACATTTTATATGCAGTCTCTAATCCTAGGCAATTTTGACATCAGTTCTCAATCCAAAATTTACTCTCCTTCTATATAGAGAGCTTGGCAGCTCTAACTACATCCATGTTAACCTTCATTGTCTAATATTTTCTCAAAGAAGGTAAATTTGCTTTAATATTATTTTGAGCCAAAAATTAAACTAGAAGAGTAAATTCGCCACACAAAGCATTTTATAATGCACTCCAAACATAAAGAGCAGTGACTTTGTCCTTCTTTCAAAGCTTCTCAGCTTTTTCCAAAAGCTGCTCAGTAAGGTAAAAAGGACCTAGGAAGAAAGCTAGTTACCCAAGTAGGATCCCAGAAAATGGTACAACTTTGATGAATTCATGCTGATGATCATGTCTGTTATTTGGTACAATAAGAGTAGATTCATCTCTCAGTAGTTGAATCATACTAAGATCCCAGAAATAGCTATGGATGTGGGGAGAAGGGAGGAAGGGAGTAACAGATAAAGTTCTGATCTATAATAGGGGAAAATCAAGAAGAAATAATTATTATAAATATTGCACACTTATGCTTTTCCAGTCGTTCTTTTTTTTTTTTTTTTCCTTACTAGTCAAGTGTACTAATGAGAAGGGAGGAAAGAGCAGAATAAGGAGTTTTGTCTATAACTGATTGTGAACTGAAACAACTCACTACCTTTAGACCAGCCTTCAGTCACTCTTATAAATAGATAAGTTCATTGAAACCACATAAATACCCTGTGAAGTATTTTCCCTATTTTATTATTATTCCCTATTTTTCTTTTTTTGAGAAAGAGTCTCACTCTGTTTCCCAGGCTAGAGTGCTGTAGCATCAGCCCAACTTACAGCAACCTCAAACTCCTGGGTTCAAATGATCTTTCTACCTCAGCCTCCCAAGTAGTTGGATCTATAGGTGTCCACCATGACTCCTAGCTAATTTTTCTGTTTTTAGTAGAGATGATCTTGAATTCCTGAGAACAAGTAATTTTCCCACCTTGGTCTTCCAGAGTACTAGGATTATAGGTACTCCACTCCATTATAGGAGCCTGGCCATTATTCCCTATGTTAAATAGCACGAAGCTGAAGCTCAAAGAATGAAGTTTCTTGCCCAAAATTATCCATCAAGTCATTATCGGAGTTGACATTCCAGCTTGAGCTAACTGATTCCAAAGCCCTATGTTGTGCTGATTCCAATACAGTATAACAACTTGAATTATTAGAAATAAGAATGATACTCAGCTCTGACTGACTTTGATATTAATACTCTTAACCAGTACTGCTACAGCTTTCTTTCTCTAAAGGTAAGCTATAAGAAATGCCATATTATCAGAAGTTTGCTTGGGGGCATGGAATCAGAACAATAATATTAGATAGTATTTATTGAGTTCTTACAACATGCCAAACATAACATGTTCTAAGTATTCTATTAGGTCATTTCAAAAGTTTTGTCCATTTTTATGAGTCTACTTTAAACTGTAATATCTCAGTGAATATTTATTCAATTTAATCAAAATAAGCGCCATTTGAATCAGTGCACTTTTGCCAATGTAACACAAGTCAATTAATTCCATCAGCATAAAAATTGGGTGCTCGGGATTCGATGAAGTCAATGAAGGCCATTTTTGCTAGGTCCTGATTGGCAAAGGTTCTACCGGTGAGAAAGTTATCGCAGTGCTTGAAAAGATGGTAGTCAGTTGGCGAGAGATCTGGGGAGTATGGTGGGTGGGGCAGAACTTCAACACTCAATTCCTTTAATTTTTGGACGGTGATTTGTGAGATGTGCGGCCGGGCATTGGGAAGTGCCTGGGTGGCTCATCGGTGTCCAACCACTGTCCTGAACGTTTCCTATTGTCGTAGAGAATCCACTCTTCATCACACGTGATGATCCGATCCAAAAAAGGATCGTTTTGGTTGCACAAAAGCAATGAAGAACAAACCTCGAAACGTGACAATTTCTGCCGATTGTTCAAATCGTGGGGCACCCGCTTTTCAAGCTTTTTGACTTTTCCAATACGTTTTAAACCATCAAACACTGCATGGGAGCTGACACCCAGTTCTTCCACCATCCCACGCACCCGTTTGTGATGGGTCAGTCTCCACCAGGGTCCTCAAATCCTCGTCCTGGATTACTCTAGATCGACCTCAAACTCTTGAGCTCAAGAGAACCTCTTGCCTCAGCCTCCCAAGTAGCTGGGACTACATGACTCCTAGCTAATTTTTT
>CAUYPK010154627.1:0-11452 GCA_963574355.1 Loris lydekkerianus | reverse complement strand
TAGTGACAATCGGACATCCCAACAAAGACAGTGGGGGACCCAGCACAGTCACTGCTGTAGTGACAATCGGACATCCCAACACAGACAGCGGGGACCCAGCACAGTCACTGCTGTAGCGACAATCAGACATCCCAACACAGACAGTGCGGTACCCATCACAGTCACTGCTGTAGTGACAATCAGACATCCCAACAAAGACAGCGAGGGACCCAGCACGGTCACTGCTGACAATCAGACATCCCAACAAAGACAGCGAGGAACCCAGCACGGTCACTGCTATAGTGACAATCGGACATCCCAACACAGACAGCGGGGACCCAGCACAGTCACTGCTGTAGTGACAATCGGACATCCCAACACAGACAGCGGGGACCCAGCACAGTCACTGCTGTAGTGACAATCAGACATCCCAACAAAAACAGCGGGGACCCAGCATGGTCACTGCTGTAGTGACAATTGGACATCCCAACACAGGCAGCAAGGGACCCATCACAGTCACTGCTGTAGTGACAATCAGACATCCCAACAAAGACAGCAAGGGACCCAGCACGGTCACTGCTCGGAATGAGGGGCCAACAGGTGACCAAGGGCTTGCAGGCTCACAGTCACAGCACTCCCTGTGGATGTGTCCCTCTGCCACTGCTGTGTCCCTCATGCCAGAGTCTGTGGCACGTGTGCTCCTCGGAAGTTGCTGAACCAGGAAGCAGTTGGAATTGTAGAAATTGGGAAACACAGGTCCTCACCTGAACATGCCCATGCAGGGCCCCACCCACCCACCCACCAGCTGTGCCTAGAAATACACAGACAGGCTGAGTCTCTTTTTCCTTAAGGCAAATTCATTGAGATGCTCACATACTGTGGCATATTCTGTTTTGACACATGCATATGCTCACGTGACCCACATGAGGTGACAGGATATGGCCGTCAGCCCAGAGAGCCTTCAGGCAGTCTAGGAAAACCCTCGGAGCCATCTCAGGTCTGAATTCTCTCCTAATAGCTTTGTTTGAACAAGCCTGGCGACCTTATGTAACTGGGATTTCGTGCTGTGTGCGCTTTCGCGCCAGGCTCCTTTCACTGGCGTCAGGGTTCTGCCCTTACTCTGCTCCTGCCCGTGGCTGAGGGATGTCCCACTGCAGACGTGCCAACCACCCACCCTGCCGCGGGCACACACAGGGGTCTGCACGACTTTGCCCACCATGAACAGAGCTGCTGGGAACACTCTCACATGAGGTTTTTGTGGACACAAATATTAATATATCCTAGGTAAATGCATACAAGTTCAATTGCTTAGACATGTGGTTATAGGTACGTTTAACTTTCTGAGAAACTGCTGAACACATTCCCAACTCACCGTCTCTCACGGTTCAGAGCTGCGGGGGCTGCAGTCTTGCCGATGTTGGTGTTGGTGATGCCTTTAAGTTGTGACATTCTGGGCACTTTATGAATCATCTTTCTTGACATGCCTATTTGAATATTTCACCAACTTTCTTGTCTGTCTTTTTATTGTGACTTGTGGAAGTTCTAGTTCTTTTCTGGTGTCTCTTAAACACAACTCTTTTGCCTGATAGATGGTTTATAAGTATTTTCTCCCATTCTCTGGCTCACTTAACTGAGTTTCCTAATGCTGGCTTGAAGAGCAAAATATTTTTCTCTATTCAGAGAGACAAGATGGTTAAATTAGTTATCCCAAAATTTAAGAAATAAAAAGGCTAGTTTCTTAAAAAATAAATAGCAAAGTACATGGATTTATTCCATATCTTTGGAAGAAAGATATTATTTACTTATTTCACAGAGACAGATAACTCAGTGTGGTTTCACTTAGGAAGTTTTGATTTTCATAATCCTCATCCATCTGCAGAACTTTGACTCGCCCAGGGCTTACTCAGTGCAGCTGGAAGGTGCCACCCGGCACCTGGCACCTCTCAGCACCCAGCATGGGTCACGGCTCTGCAGGGGAAGCTCTGGTGCTTCTATGGTGGCCAGTAAATGGCTGTAGATGACTGTGGTCCCTATGGACAATCAAAGGCTGCCGAGCCAATGACCATGCATGTGGGCAGGCTGCAAGGTGCAAGCACGGTGTCTGTACACAGGTCAGAGGGAGAAGTGCCATGGACAGGGCAGCAGCTGTCATGTGAGGGAGTGTGATGGGGCTCGTGAGAGAATAAGCTGTGCAGAGTCAGAGGCTGGAAGACGAGGAGCCCCAGGAAGGAGCACATCAGACAGGAACAGAAAACCCAGGAAGAGCTGAGGTGAATGAGGAAACGGCCTTGACTTAACCTTGCGTGTCAGGCAGGAAAGGCAACAAGGCTTCTCACTTGCCCAACTTATCTATAATTTTCCAGGACTCCCACGCAGAGGCCGCTCAGTGTGAAGACCCACGACACTTGGCCCAAGCAGTGCACAGAAACAGCACAAGCTGCTCGTTCCCCTGACCACAGCGACCGTAGCAGGGACAGGGCAATCAATGAAACCTTCCTCCCCACTGTGGAGGAGGCCCTGGTCTACAGAGTGGTGCCGTGCAGGTGTGAGGCTGGGGTCAGCCCACCAGAACCCACGGCATACCTGGGGGATGCCGGGTGGGGGGTCTAAAACTCTGATGGGACAACAGTTTTTATATTAAGAACACAAATTTGCTGTTCATGCAACTTCAGAAAATCAGTGCCCAAGTGACCTGTTGGCAAAAACAGGGGGGCAAGTTCAGGATTGTTTCCTCCTCTGCCTGGAGGAAGGGGTGTGGCTGTCCACTGCTCCACATAGGACGCTAGCCAGGGGTCTCCACACGCCCCTGGTTCTCTTCTGGGCCTCACTGCCCGTGTCTACATCCATGTCCAGCTGTTCCAGCTCTTCCCACGAAGCTCTCATCTCTTCCACACACGTGCAATTTTCTCATAAATTCCAAAATTACAGACAACCAGCTTCCAGCTCCTCATAGAACTTGCCATTTCTATGCTAATTGCTTTACATATTTCCTTTTGGTTTTTGTCCTTCTGGAATCTTTGCCAGAAAAAAAGAGTGGTTATTATATCAATTTAGTTTTTAAATCCTCTTTTGAAAAACTCGAACTACTCTTCATGAAACAAGCAGATTAATATGAATAAAGGGTCTGTAAATGTGAGATCTTTTCACAACTTGAGTTCACAGCCCGGGGACTTAGAATCCACATCAAAAAGCAGAGCTCTGTTACTGCCAGCTGTCCCCTGAGTGACTCAGACTTTAGCTCCTCATGGGGCAGGGCACTGTCACCAGCCATCCCCTGAGTGTCCCAGACCTTAGCTCCTTGTGGAGCAGGGCTCTGTCACTAGCCGTCCCCTGAGTGTCTCTGACCTTAGCTCTTCGTGGGGCAGGGCTCTGTCACCAGCCGTCCCCTGAGTGTCTCAGACCTTAGCTCCTCGTGGGGCAGGGCTCTGTCACCAGCCGTCCCCTGAGTGTCCCAGACCTTAGCTCCTTGTGGGGCAGGGCACTGTCACTAGCCATCCCTTGAGTGTCTCAGACCTTAGCTCCTCGTGGGGCAGGGCTCTGTCACCAGCTGTCCCCTCTGCTGGCAGCTGCAGGGTGAGAATACGCTGGTGCTGTAACAGCAGCAAAATTAAAGGTAAGTTGGGAACATACAGAAGAAAAAAATCGAGTAAATTACTCCTAATTAGGGCCCCAGACTCAGTTGGCACTGAGTAAATTTTTAACAGAAAGAAGAAAAGAAGTGAGAGAGAAAAGAAAGGAGGGAGTGAGACAGGGTTTTACATTCTGCCCCCTTCTTTGAAAAATGCCTTTGGACAACCATATGAATTTGCCATTCTGTAGGTCACACCCAGCTGAACATTGTCATTTTGTATGGTTCAGTCTCATCTACCACCACAAAGCTCTTTGCAAGATTCTAGAAGAGATTTCCTGGGAGGTCCCCCCAAACTCTGCGGGCTTCCTGGCGCTCACACGCCCACACACCACCTTGCTCCCTGTGGAACTAGTCACCTGCCAATCAGAGGTGCCGGCACTGGCACCCGGCAGACTCTGGGCATCCTCCCCCAGCAAGTCTGAAATGCCATGTCAGAGCTCTTCAAGCTAATGAAAAGAATGAGCTCCCACATGTGGAAAGAATGCCTTTAAACAGAATGTCAAAAATGAGCAGAAATTGTTTATTCCAGAATGTTCAGACACCCCCTCTGCGGCCAGGCTTGGGACCGTGACCACATTCTTGCTTTGTTGTCTACAAAAACATCACCGTGCCAGAGTTGTGCAAGCCACATGACATGAATCACTTTATCACGCAAACACCGAAAGAATCTTAATAGCCGCCTAATTGCAGAGACTGAGCTGGCTCATCATCTTCCTCTCCACAGGCTGGGACTCGCCCCAGGGGGGCCTTGGGACTCTGGAATGGACAGGGTCTCAGGCTCTCCGCCTGATCTTGGCACGGCCTCCTCGCCATCCTGCACCTGCTGCCCTGGAAGGGCCATCACACAGACCCTGTCTGGAATGTGGGTAATGAAGGGACTACAGAATCCAGTACAGGGTGACCTGGTCTAGTGTCGTAACCCTTACATTCTCGTGACAGGCCCAGGCTAAGCTCTCCTGGCTCACACATAGCTGGAAAGCCTGGCTCAGGGATGTTGTTCACAGCTCCTGGAGGAGGCCCCTCAACCCAAGCTGCCCAAATCTGCGTGTTCTGTACTGGGAAAGAAAGCCCTTCAGTGGATTTTCCAAGACGGAATTCCACCACTGATTTCTCTGTGGATAGCGTTGGTCAAGGATTTGGAAAGGGAGAATAATAATAATGCCTGTCAATCCACAGATTATAAAAAAGATAATAAAATAAAAAGGTCTATATAATTGAATTATTTTTATTGCCATCCTCTGATGAAGGCAGAATAACCAATCACGTTTACGTCCCATATGCCCTGCTGTTCACGGCCTGGAAATGCGCAGTCTCCTACAGAACCGACCAAAGCGAGACAGGGCACATCACGCCATTAGCAAGTCAGGCTTCAGAGGCACCCGCACCTGCTCATCCTTCTGCCGGGTGGTGCCGCTGCTATGTGTCCTGGCCTACAGAGGGGGTCTCCTGAGTCCGCCCAGTCCAGTTCTTGAGGCCACCTGGGCTTTACCCCTGGGCCCTGCCAGCTCCACTCTCAGCTCCTTGACCAGCAAGTCCTCACTGGCAGAGCCTGTGCAGTGCCTTGACAAAGCTCTCTTCTTACCAGTGGCTTTTCCAAGTCTGGTTTTTTCCTAATTTTCCCTTGATTGAACTGATGGATTTTTTTTTTTTTTTTACGTACTGTTTTTTCTTTGACATATCATTTCACTATTATTTACATTAAGTAATTTTACATTTCTTTTTCTTAGAGTCATGTTTGAATAATTGGAATATTTCATAATTGGACTCATGACTTACTTTGGGAAAATCTATATAAAAACAAAAGCAATATATGACAGAAACTGATATTCATTCTGAAAGTAATATGCAAAATCAGATACGATAAAAACAGCAAAATGTTGTACACTGCAGGTGGGCGTGTACAACCGTGCAGCACAGAAAACACTGTGGCCATCCCTTAAAGGATTAGAAATTGATTGACCATCTGCTCTAGCATTCCCACTGCCCAGCATATACTCGGACAGTGGAGACAACCCAGGATCTGCTGACAGACAAACAAATAAACACGTGGTGTGTGCTCGCAGTGATATTACTCAGCCCTGCGAGGAAGAATCTGGCACATTGCAGCCTGCATGAACCTCTGGACGTTGTACCAAGTAAGATAAGCCAGACTCAGAAGGACAAACCCTGCGTGATTCCATTTACATCAAGAACCCCGGAGAGTCAAATTCACAGACACAGAAAGGGGGATGGTGGCTTTGAGGGGCTGGAGAGCAGAGAAGGGGGAGTAAGTCTTTGATAAGGACAGAATTTCAATTCTGCAAAGTGAGAATATTCTAGAGACTGCTGGTGATGTCTGCACAACTACTGAATATACTGGACACTTATGAACTGTACAGTTAGAAATGGTTAAGATGATAAATTGTGTGTTATTTATATTTTACCACAATTGAAAATAAAATAAAAATAACTTTTAAGTGATATACTAAAACTGAGAATATTAAATAAGACTCTATGGTAGTGTTTTCCAACCATTTTTTTAATCTTATGGCGCACTTGAACCTATTGTTAAACTTCCATGGCACACTTAAATTACGTTGATCAAGAAAAAGTATTTAAAAAAGAATATACTTACCGTGCTTTGAACTTCCTTCAAAAATAAATTAATTTAATGATTCTTAAAAATTTTTGCAGCCTTTCAACACTGATTGAAAATCACTGCTTTACGGTCTTGTGGCCCTTGAAACTGCTTTGTTGACCTATATTTAAATAGTTCTAAATAGATTTCATTTTAACAAAGGGAAACGATATATCTAATATAAATAGATAAAAATGTTAGGAAAATAAAAATGAGTTATTCTAATCTTGCACTTCTCCAATCTTCTCGATCTTATGCATATGTGTGGTGGATGTACGAAAATCCCAGCAGGGCGCCCTGGGAATCAGCCCCATGGCTTCCTTGAGAGAAGCCACCATGTACCCCATGTCCTGGGACACTAATGACAGAGGCAGCCAGCAGGTGCTTTGGGGGGACAAAAGCCCCCACTCTCTGGTTTCATAGATGGGGAGATAATGACAGATCAGGGCATTTTCGGGCTGGTCCTGGAGCCCTGGTGGAGCGTCATGTATTACTAACTTCACGGGCGCCTCCTTACTCCTCCTATAGGACCCGATAGCCTGGGTCGTGGGGCCTTTCAAGGCTGATATTTGCAGAGTCGACCCCAGCACAGCCACTCCAAGAACTGGTCCAGGCAGCACATGGACCCCCTGCCTCAGGGGGCCCAATAAAGAACCCCCAGCAGAGGCCACATTTCACCAAGCAAAGTGACCGAACGGTGGTCAGGAGCCCAGAACTACTGTGGCCCATCCCTGCTTTATTTTCACTGCCCAAAAGAGAATTCTCCCTCTCCCCTCTCACTGGTTTAAAGTTTAATTATGAAACAAATACTATAATATTTTTATTGAAAATATTGTTTTAACTTTACCGATTCTGTTCAGAAGTATTGAAGACCATTTCCATTTTTCCAAAAGGGAGATCCCTTTTGAGGAGCAGAAAAAAAACTATACAAATAAGAGTGTCTCACACAGGGGAGGAGCTTGCCAAACGAGGAAATCTGAACTGAGGCCCAAACTCCCAAGGGCAGCTGCTGCCCTGGCCCCAGAGGACAGGCCTCTGCTTCTCACTTCACCACGGGGCTCCTCTCGGTTTCGGGGCCCAGCTCCTGATTCAGCAGTCACTCAGCTACAAACAGCTGAAGCTTCCCGTCCAAGGTGGCTGTGACAAGCTACAAATGGAAATAAGACACCATATGGTTTTAATCACCTTCTATTAATTGAGAAACCTATAAGAAATATAACATAAAAGTCAATGTTTTCCTTATCTGTAATGTTCCAGATCATAAAACAAAATGCATTAACATAGTAAAGTCTCTTTATAACAGGTAAAATACTTCACTAATCCAAACTGCATTTCTTTGCTATTTTAATATCCTTAAGAGTCTTGGTCAGCGTCAACCTGCCAATACTGAACAGAAGGGTGTAATTTATCCTTTGTAATGACCATCAACAATGAGAGGCAAACACAAGTTATGGGGGTGGGGGAGCTGGGAAACGGAGGTGCCTCCCCCCGCGGCAGTTACGCTGGCAAACTGTCTGACTTGGAGCCTGCAGCCTGCAGTGAGGGCATAGCCTGGAAATCGTGGGTAATTTCTGTTAACTTCAGAATCCAGCACTTTACCAGCTGCCCACCCTGACCCCAGCCCTACACATGCATTCAGGGCAACCTGTGCACAGCGGGCAGGTACCAGGGTCGGCTAAAAGCACCCAGTGCTCCAATCTTCCCTGCTTGCTGAGCACCTGAGGTTCCAACCAGGCCCAGGCCGGTGTTGGTTTTGCCCTTCCCCCCAGGAGAAGTGACTCCTCCCAGGGCATTTAATGGCCACACACTCTGCCCCTGCTGATTTTCTTCTTTCACCTCTACGGGAGCCCAGCATTATACATGTGTAGAGATAACTAGAAAGTGACATATACACCAAAGAAAAGGCTCAAAAAAGAACCAAGAAGATCTTAAGTTTACATCTCAGGCTGGTCTTTAGCAGAGTCTGGCTACAGCAATCAAATTAAACAAAACTGATAATCAAATTAATGGTAAGACAATCAAATACAGGGGAAAGGAAAGAATTTCCTTTGAAATTTGCAGAATTTTCTTCAGAACTTCACATTCAACGGTCAAGTTTTCCACAAAAAAAAGTCTCCAAGCATCCAAAGAAACTTGGGAGGTATGGCCTATTCAAAAGAAAAAGATAAAATAACTCAGCTCAGCGCCCATAGCTACTGGTTACAGCGCCAGCCACATACACCAAGGCTGGCAGGTTCAAACCCGGCCCGGGGCCAGCTAAACAACAATGACAACTGCAACAAAAAATAGCTGGGCATTGTGGTGGGCCCCTGTCGTCCCAGCTACTTGGGAGGCTGAGGCAAGAGAATCACTTAAGCCCAAGAGTTTGAGGTTGCTGTGAGCTGTGATGCCATAGCACTCTACCAAGGGCGACAGCTTAAGACTCTGTGTCAAAAAAAAAAGATAAAATAACAGAAACTATCCCTAAAAACACCTGTTGGCAGATCTTGAACACAAATTCTTCAAATAATTATAGAAATATGTGGGTAAAGCCAAGAAAATGATGGACACAATGGAAATATTAATGAAGAGACAGAAAACCTAAAGTGACATTATGTTCACTGGAAGGATTCAAAGGCACAGTCCAGCAGGCAGAAGAAAGAGTCAGCACATTTGAGGATGAGACAGTAGACCTTATAAAGTCTGAGGTGAAGGAAGTGGAGCCTGAGGGCCTGTGAGACACCACCAGGGTCGGAGGGAGAGGGAATAATCTTTTCTTCTTTTTCTTTTTTCTTTTTTTTTTTGAGACAGAGTCTCAGTATGTCACCCTCAGTAGAGTGCAGTGGTGTTACAGCTCACAACAACCTCCAACTCTTGGGTATAAGTGATTCTCTTGCCTTAGCCTCCCAAATAGCTGGGATTACAGGCACCTGCCGCAATGCCCAGCGATTTTTTTGTTGTAAGTGTTGTTGTTTAGCAGGCCCAGGCTGGGCTCAAACCACCACAGCCCCAGTGTATGTGGCCGGCGCCCCACCCACTGAGCTACAGGTGCCGAGCCAGAGGAATCTTTTTAGTGTGTCCCTGACTTTGGTTTGCTGGTATTTTGTTGAGGATTTTTGCGTCTGTGTTCATCAGACATAGTGGCCTACAGTTTCTTGCCTCTGGTTCTGGCATCAGGGTGATACAGGCCACTCATCATATGAGGAGTTTAGGAGAATCCCCTCATCCTCGGTTTTTTAGAATAGTTTAAGATTGGTGTTCTTTCTTCTTTGAAAGTGTGGTGGAATTCAGCAGTGAAGCCATCAGGTCCCGGGCTTTCCTTTGATGGGAGAATTTTCATTCCTGCTTCTATCTCATTTCTTGTAATTGGTTTATTCAGGTTTGGGGTTTCTTCCTGATTTAATCTTAGGTTGTAGGTTGTATGTGTCTAGGAATTATCCATTTCTTCTGGGTTTTCCAACTTATTGGCGTAGAGTTGCTCTTAATAGTCTCTGACGAGCCTTTATATTTCGGCAGTGCCAATTGTGATGTCACCTTTTTCGTCTCTTGATTTTGTTTATTTGGGTGTTCTCTCTTTTTTTCTTAGTCTGACTAAAGGTGTGTGAATTTTATCTTTAAAAAAAACTTTTCCTTTTATTAATCTCTTGCATTATTTTTAGGTTTCAACGTCATTCATTTCTTCTCTGATCTTTATTATTTCTTTCCTTCTAATAGTTTTGAGTTCGATTTGCTCTTGATTTTCTAATTCTTTGAGATGTATCATTAGCTTGTTTATTTGAAGCTTTTCTACTTTTTTGATGTAGGCAGTTATTGCTATAAAATTTCCTCTTATTGTTTTTTCTGTATCCCATCGGTTTTTGATATGTTGCCTTTTCATTTTCATTTGTTATAAGAAATTTTTCAATTTCCTTCTTAATCTCTTCATTGACACACTCGTCAGTCAGGAGCAGATTGGTTACGTTTGTGTATTTTCCAATGTTCCTCTTGTTTTTATTTCTAGTTTTATTCTGCTATTATCAAAGAAAACATTTGGTATGATTTCAATTTTTTTTAATGTGTTCAGACTTGTTCTGTGGGCTAACATATGCTCTATCCTTGAGGATAATCCATGAGCTAAGGAGAAGTTCATGTGTTCTATGACTGTTGGAGGAAACATTCTGTAAATACCTATTAGGTTCATTTGGTCAATAGGGCAGATTAAGTCTAATGTTTCTTTGCTGATCTTCTGCCTGGACGACCTGTCCAATGCTAAACGTGGGGTGTGGAGGTCCCTGAGGATTATTGGATTAATCTCCTGCTTTAGCTTTGATGATGTCTGCTCTATATAGCTGGGTGCTCTAGTGTTGGGTGTGTATATGTTTATAATTTTTATATCCTCCTACCAAATTGACCCCTTTATCATTATATGATGACCTTCTTGGTTGCTTTTTATAGTTTTGTCTTGAAATCTATTTTATCTGATAAAAGTACAGGGTGGCCATAAAGTTCTTGTGCAATTTAACACGAACTTTATCACCACTCTGTATAGCTATCTCCCTTGCTCGTGTTGGATTTCCATCTGCATAGAATATCTTTTCTGATCCCTTTATTTTCCACTGTTGTGTGTCTATAGGTAATGTTTCTTGCAGACAACACATAGTTGGTTATTGTTTACTTAACATGGAGTGAATATGGAGGCAGCCCAATGGGGCTTCTGTGGACCAGCTGGCCTCAGCAGACATGGCCTGGATGGGTGACAAAGTTTGTCTTGCATGGTCCTTGATCCGTGAGCTCATAGGCCATCCTGGCACTGCAGGCAGAGTTGGGAGCTGGAGTTAAGTTACACTGACCAAGAGTCCTCCTTTCCATTTAGCAAGTGGAGGCAGGCCGTAAGAGCAGGAGTGACAGGTTGCACCTGAAGCGCCCAAGTGTGTGGTGGAGACGGCACCTGCCACAGGACAGCACACCTGCTCCCTCCTCTCCTCAAACACCGGTGCAGCTCACACACAGCTCTTCTCACAGCTGCCTGGCAGATCAGCACAAGCTGCTGCCTCAGAGAAATGTACGCCCTGACCATCTAAGCCAGTGGTTCTCAACCTTCCTAATGCCTCCTAATGCTGAGACCCTTTAATACAGTTCCTCACATTCTGGTGACCCCCAACCATAAAATTATTTTCATTGCTACTTCATAACTGTAATTTTGCTACTGTTATGAATCGTAATGTAAATATCTGATATGCAGGATGTATTTTCATTGTTACAAAGGG
>CAUYPK010154626.1:0-34734 GCA_963574355.1 Loris lydekkerianus | reverse complement strand
GAAGGGGAGGGGAGGGGAGGGAAGGGGAGGGAAGGGGAGGGGAGGGAAGGGAATGTAGGGAAGGGAAGGGAAGGGGAGGGGAGGGAAGGGGAGGGAAGGGAAGGGAAGGGAAGGGAAGGGAAGGGGAGGGAAGGGAAGGGAAGAGAAGGGAACGTAGGGGAGGGAAGGGGAGGGGAGGGGAGGGAAGGGAAGGGAAGGGAAGGGAAGGGGAGGGAAGGGAAGGGAAGGGAACATAGTGAAGGGAAGGGGAGGAGAGGGGAGGGGAGGGGAGGGGAGGGGAGGGGCAAGGAAGGAAGGAAGGAAGGCAGGAAGGCCTCAGAACTGTGACTTTGCTATGAATTTAAAGAGAACTCTAAAGCCAGAATAATATTTTTTGTCCACACTAAATTCTATAGAAAGCTTTTTTAATGGACCAAGCTGCCCACCCACAACACTCCACACACACAAATACAATAATAAGGATCACATACTATTCTTCTTCATGCTCAGCAAAGAAAAAACATTCTATAAAGAAAAAGCAAGTGACCCCAAGATGCATCTGTTGGACAGAAGCAGGGGTCTGGTGAAAGCCGGGATTCCTTCACTATGACTTTCAGCTTCCTGAGCAAACCAAGAGGTACTTAGGGTGTTCAGAGAGAAGAAAAGTGTGAAGGCGAAGAATTACCAAGCCAAATTGTCTTTAAAATATAAGTGCAGTGATTCACACCAGTGATCCCAGCACCAAGTGGGAGGATTGCTTGAGGCTAGAATTTCAAAGTTGTGGTGAACTGTGATCACACCACTGCACTCCAGCCTGGGCAACAGCGTGAGACCTGTCTCTAAAAATTACATATACACACAGATATACATATAATAGCAGGTATGCTTAAATGTGAATGTGCCATGTGTCCCTTTGAGCCCCTTTGAACAAAAATGAAAACTACTTGATTAAACAATACTGGCCAGGAATAATCAAAACACAAAACAAGAAAAGACTGGAGATTTTAAAGTTAAAAAATAAGTAATTCTTGAAACTGAACACCTGGGGACATTATTTCAGAGCAAAAAAGAAATATTAACATCTGCAAAAATATTATCTGTATATACATATGGCTCTATATATATAATAAAATTCAATGTAGTAAAATAGAATAAGCAGTGAAATTATGAACTCTTTTATTCAAGATGGTCAACTGTTATGTTTTAAAACTGAAACAGATTAATTTGGAAAATAACACAACTCTTGATTTTTTTATATTTGTTTTTAATTCTTAAATGACCTTATAGGCATTAAGACTTCTTAGGAAGCAGACCTGACTTTTAGGAATCTTTTCTTTTTTTTTTTTTTTTTATCAAACTGAGATAAAATGAAATACTTGACTATTTTAAAAATAGCATGCGTATTATCATATGATCCTGCTGGTATAAAATTACTTCTTGGTTTCTTTATTTTCATTTATTTTTTGTGCCTGTATCTATTCATGGGTTACAAGTACAAACCCGTGACACTGATATAACAGATCAAATGAAGTCAGGGCCTTCAGTGGGCACATCACAGAAGCTGCACACATAGTGTCCACCCAGCAAACTCCCATCCACCCCCATCTCTCTCCAGGTCTCCACTGTCCATCACTCCACACTCTGCACCCATGTACATGTTATTTAGCTCCCACTTACAAGTGAGAACAACCTATGAGTTGTTTCCCTTAAAATAATGGCCTTCCATTCATGTTACTGCAAAAGAGATGATTTCATTCCTTTTTCATAGCTGAATAGTATTCCTTTACATACATAAACACCACATTATCCTTATTCAGTGCTCCCTTGATGGACATTTAAGCCAATTTTATATCTTTTTTATTTATCATGAATAGTGCTTCTATAAATACGTGAATGCATCTGTCTTTCTGATATATTGACCTCACTTCCTCTGGGTAAATACCCCGTAGTGGGATCACTAGACAGAAGAGTAATTAGTTCTATTCTTAGTTGTCTGAGAAATCTCCATCCTATTTCCTGTAGGGGGTTATATTATTAATAATGTACATTCCCATCAACAGTGTATAAGAGTTCCCTTTTCTCTGTAACCTAACCAGCATCTGTTATTTTTCATCTTTTCATTAATAGCCGTTCCGATGGGTGTAAAGGTAAATCTCACTGTGGCTTTAATTTGAATTTTCTGAAGACTAGTGATGTTGAATGTTTTTGTATCTGTCGCTCCGTCATTTGGGTGTCTTCTTTTGAAATGTGTCAATTCGTGTCATTAGCCCACTTTTTCGTGAGGTTAATTGTTCTATTCTTGTTGTTTTGTTTAAGTTCTTTGAAAATTCTGGATATTAGTCAGATGGGTAGCCTTGCAAATATTTTCTCCCATTCTGTAGGTTCATTCTGTTGATTACTTCTTGTGTTAGTTCCATTTTTAATTCTCATTTTTTTTTACTTTTGTTTTTGTTGTATTTGAGGTTTTAGTCATGAAGTCTCTGCCTGGATCAATGTCCAGAAGAGTTTTCCCTAGGTTTTCTAGCATTTTTACAGTTTCAGATCTTATATTCAGGTCTTTAATCCATCTAAGTTGCTTTTATATATGGTGAGAGAGAAGGGTCCACTTTCATTCTTCTGCACAGGGCTATCCAGTCTCCCCAGTACTTCTCAATACCGGTTGACTTTTATGAGCCTCCTTTGTTGAGGTTTACAATATCTGTATTCTGTTCTACCACAATCATTTTCCCCACTGCAGAGAAATGTCTGAAACAGTGTTCATCAGGCATCATTACTGCTTAATTCTGCCTGGCTATATTTGTGGTGAGCTGATTTTTTTTCTATATATTTTCTACTACTCATTTTTAAAAGTGGACAATATTTTTTATTTATAAAAGAAGGGAATCATTCTTTTTAAAAAATATACACAATATTAACATTTCAATAACAAGTTCTAGAAGATGTGTCTAGTCAATGACTATATGTTCCAATTTATAATTAACTTCTGTGATATTATAATACAGGTAAGCAGGCCGGGCACAGTGGCTCATGCTTGTAATTCTAGCCTTTTGGGAGGCCAAGACCAATGGATAACTTGAGTTTAGGAATTTGAGACCAGCCTGAGCAAGAGTGAGACTTCATCTCTACTAAAAATAGAAAAATTAGCTGGGTGTTGTGGAAGGTGCCTAAAGTCCCAGCTACTCGGGAAGCTGAGGCAAGAGGATCTCTTGAGTGCAAGAGTTTGAGGTTGCTGTGAACTATGATGATGCCACAGCACTCTACCCAGGGTGACAGAGTGAGACTCCATCTCAAAATAATAATAGTAATGATAATAATATGCGTAACCACAGCAAATAAGCCAGCATTGATGAACACCAGGTGTTGATGGGTTCTGAAGACAGAAGAGGAGTTTCCCCTAGGGATGAAGAGAGAGCCGAGGTTGGATGCTACAGCCAGCCCAAGGAAACCGTACATGCAAAGAACAAGAAGTGAGAGAGCGTGAAGAGGTCACAGAACTGCACATGGCTCAGTGGCCCTGGAGTGAAGGAGGTCAGTGTGACTCAGAGTAGTGAGAAGCAAGGAGAGACAGCCCCAACTCTGGTGTCATGAAGTTTCCGGTCTAGTGGGTGACACAGTCAACAGACAAGTGTGCGCAGTGTGATGACCTTGCTGATAGGAAAAGAGCAGAGGACTTGTGGGCTCGTGGGGATATATCAAAAAGGTCCCCTAATCCTAACGGGGGGGTCCATAGAGGTTTCCTGGAAGAAGCGACATGTAAGCTAACCTTCAGAACCAACCAGTAGGAATGAAGTAAGAGAAGAGAGCAGAAATAGTAAAAAGAATAGAACACGACAAGACCTGGGGAAGGGCCCAGGCATTCTACCACAGAGCCAGGGTGCAGGGAAGAGTATCATTCCCTGTCCACTTGGAACCAGCAGGCTGGCCCTGGCTCTACACATTCTCCTTTCAGATTACATTCTCCCCGTTTTGGGTGTGCTTCAAAGGCTGAGGCTGACTTTCCTACTTCTTTTATCTGAAACTCCTTTTCCCCTTTCCCTGGGAAAATGGGACAAATATTAATTATTTCTCCCAAGAGACCTATGGGATCTTCATACACACAGAATCCCAATGGCCTGACTAATTTCCAGAGTTTCTAC
Source organism: Loris lydekkerianus (assembly GCA_963574355.1). Classification (NCBI taxonomy): domain Eukaryota; kingdom Metazoa; phylum Chordata; class Mammalia; order Primates; family Lorisidae; genus Loris; species Loris lydekkerianus. The sequence continues at coordinate 30,619 of CAUYPK010154626.1, read as the reverse complement.
GAGTGGTACGTAGACTGGCCCCCCCGCCTGAGACCAGTGATGGCCCGTCCCATATTGTGCTTCATGCTCTATGGTGTTTCTCTCCTTCCCCAACCAACATATTAGTTCCTGGAGGACGTGCCATTTTCTCGTTCAGAGGACCTTCCTTACATGGGTTCTAAGAAATGTTTGCTACTTGGCCTTCAAGACTGAGGCAAACACAAAGAGCAGATATATCTGCCTTTCACTACAAAAAATTCGTGTATCTTTTGATCTTAATACTTGCAGGTACTAACTACATTTATTTCAACTCTGTTTATTCCAAAACCTAAATAATACCACTGGTTTATAATAAATGTGCTTAAACATTAATGAAGTCATAAGCTACGTAACTGCTGTCAGATTTTCATCCTTTCCATTTTTCTCTTGAGTAATATTCTATTTTGTGGACCTTATTTCCAAAGCAGTGGAAACAGAGCTGGGTGGACTCACTTTAGGCAAGACTGAGCTTCTTGGTTTTATCCAACAGCAACATGGAGTGTCATCTAATATCACTCCTCCTCATGTTTAGGAAACTGTTTATTATTTGATTGCCAAGAACAGGTTTTGCCCAAGGCATTTCTCATTCATAGGGACAAGGCAGGTGAATTCTTTTAGAATTATGCCATCTAAAAAGACATGCATTATTTCAATATGAATTTTATAACAAGCTGCCCACAGTGATCAACTCTTTAGTTCCGCTTAAGTACTTTTCCTTGTTTAGACTTAGGTCAGTGATTACATTAAAGGCCATCTGCATGCACAGTGTGGAATACTATGCAACCATAAAAAAGAAGGTGCCTTCACATCCTTTGTAATACCCTGGATGGATAGAGTTGAAACACATTCTTCTTACTAAAGTGTCACAAGAATGGAAAAGCAAGTATCCAATGTACTCAATACTTATATGAAGCCAGCAGACAATCTGATGCATGCCCATGTAGGAGGAAACCTCATCTCGATTCAAGTTGGGAGGAGGAGGGAATTGGGGTGCTCTCACTGAATGGGCACGTGGTGGGGTTATTTGTACAACTTCCGTGACTCTACCTAACAAAATCAAACCTTTTTTACTTGGTTATCTAATGTGAGGTTATCTTCACATTAACCTAAAACCAATTTACTTAAAAAAATAAAAAAACAAAGACAAGAGAAAGGAAGAGGCCAGCGCTTTGCTAAATTGCTGAGGATCAGCTCAGGTGTTTAGCTTAGGAACATGTATCCCCAGAGGAAAAATTACAATAGGGAGTAATAGTTGCATGTTTGTTTAAAACTGAATACTTAGAAAAGATTTTCACATGCACTACCCTACTGATTAATTGGTGGAAAGGCCGGGTGGAATCCAGATAACTCTCCATCTATGTGCATATCACAGCTCATACATTCTGTACTCAAAGGAAAGCTTTCACAAATCTTGTCTGCACTGACAAGGGAAGGGAACCAGCCAATGAAAAGCCCACAATCAACCTCCTGCCAACTTCTCCATAAAGACATCAGGCAAAATACCCCAACTAGGCAATTCAACCCAATCATTCCCTCAGCACAAAGAAATAAATTATTGATAGCTAAATGTATTACTACCATCTTGACTACGTGGGGTCTGAATTCATGGGAGAATACATGGAACCATTCCTCCCAGCCTGTCAACTCCACCAATGGGTTTAACATTTACTACAAGAAATCCTCAATGGGGTGTGTTTACGTAGCAGGCCTAGCAGACTATTCCAACTGTCAAGGAGCTCAGCTGCCATGATTCTCAGAATAGATGTCTTTATTTATTAACCAAAACATCTAACCATATATTTAAAGAATAGGAAACCATTTAAATACCAAATTGTAAAACTTTAGGGAAAGAAGCTTTCTAGGCTACAATATCTTCTTCAGCAAATACTAAGTTGTACTCCATCGGAAATGGAAGCGCCATAGAAACCAGTGTCATGAAGTGTGTCCAGGTTGATCATTCATCTTACGAAAGAACATTATCTGTTTTACTGCATGTTTGCAGGGAGAGTTCTTCACTGTTGATGTCAGGACCAGACTACAAAATCTGGCTCCAGAAGGTGGGCCCAGCCTTCAGAGCAAAGCTGGAAGGAACTTCAGCAAATTCCTGTGCAGAGCACAGGCAGGAAGCCATGGATATGTGGCATAGCTGAAGTATTTTTTAAAAAGCAAAACAAAACAAAAACTATGAATATCCAGCACCATGGCACCTGGGCAATCTCAGGTGCTCTGGGCTCCTCCCTTGGGTGTGACCCTCTGGCTCTGTTCCTTCCTGAGGCATCTCTTAATCTCAACCCATCTCTCTTCAGTGCCCATCAATGAAACATCACAATTCCAGACTGGGAAAACAGTTCTTGCAGAGTTAGGGAAATGAAAAAAGTTTTTGGTCATGGAAATCCCCTCCACTTTAAACCAATATTTTATTCATGTTTGGAAAACACCACTTTGTTGTTGTTTCCATTTTAATCTATCTTGGCATTTCCTGTTTTAATTCAGAAACCAAATGGAGGATGAACCAGGAGCGTCTTGGGCCAATTCTGGATGATTGCAATCCAGAAAGTAACCACCAGCTAACCAAACAGCTATTCAGGCAAGATTTCATGCAAAATTCTAAAAGGTGCACATAAGTTGCATAAAGTAATCAAACTCAGACTTTCAGATGTGACCAGTATGAGAGTCTAGCAGAGAGGACCCAGTTCTTTCTGTAGGGCAAGCCACATTCGTATACAATCAGAGAGAGAGAAAGAATGGGTCATAGGAAAATATTTTTTGTGGATTGCATCATAAAAGAGAAAGAGTGAATTGCCTTTTTGACCTATACAACTAGTATTCCTTTCCTGTTTCTTTCCCCTTGACTTTGCAACTGGAGAAAATGTTGGTCAGGTTGAACTAATAAACTGAAACCTTCACCTATTCCTATTCACCTATTCCCTGAGATATCCTGTAACTCTGGAATAATACTGATCATAGAACCAGAGACTTTTAGAAACAGAAGGTAACTTGACTCAACATTCATTTATTAGGCGCCTATTATGGGTAGGTCCAAGCCTTGTCCAATCACATTTTACAAACACAGGATGTCAACTGACTGCATCCTTAGTGACCTCTCTGAGATGACTCAATCAATGGGTATCAGAGCTAGGCCTCTTTATCTTTCTTTTCTTTCTTTCTTCCTTTCTTCCTTTTTTTTAAAAAACAGAGTCTTATTCTATGCCCTTGGTTGAGTGCTATGGCATCATAGCTCACAGCAACCTCAAACTCCTGAGCTCAAGTTTTCTTCTTTTCTCAGACTCACAAGTGGCTGGGAGTACAGGTTCCCACCACAAAACCAGGCTAGTTTTCCTAATTTTAGTAGAGATTGGGTCTTGAACTCCTGAGCTCAGCAGTCGACCCACCTCAGCCTCCCAGTGTGCTAGGATTACAGGTGTGAGCCACCACACTGGGCTACAGCCAGCCTATTGAACCCATGGCAGTTCTTTTCTTTTGAGCTATGCTGATTTCTCTTCTATAGTCACCTAATCATAATATGCCCAGGGTCAATTTGCAAACTGTACCAAAAATCATCTTCATTTAGTACACTCTTTGACCTTGACTTTGCAAACTATTATAAATAAAAGTACAAATTGCCTAATTTCTAGCCTGGCCTAAGAACTTATCTAAGTTTCTAAAAAAGAAAGCTCTGAAATTAGAACCAAAAACCATGACCCATTGAATTGTGAATCATAAAAAATATCAAATCACATGATAGGCTCTTTGTCTATAGACCACCGTAGGGGAAAGGCTGGAAGAAAGACTGATAAACTGTGGCCTTCTTAATTCTCTCAGTTCTTAAGGCAATTGAGAAGTGGGCCATCGAATCATTTGTAAAAATAGAATTTGTAAAAACTGTTTAAGAGGAAAAGGAAGCTCCAATATCTACCCTTCTTTAGATTCACGATGACCACTGCCTTACAATAAGAGTTACTCTATCATCAGTAATATACCAAATGTATTTTCTCAAAATGAATGTGTTAATAATGGTATTTAGTTTTCCAAGAAGGCCACTAAATGTTGTTACTAAACATCTTAAACATTCTGTATATTTCTTATTTATAAATTACTTTCCCAGATATTATATTGTGTTTCTCTTATTTTTTTTTCAAAATTTATTTACTATTGCATTTTTCCTCACTTTGAGAAAGTAAAGTTAAGAAAAACTGATCAGTAGCAGAAGTCCTGCACTTTATAGCAAGCTCCACAGCCACCTGCTGAAATGGATTACTCACCTTTCCTATTCTGGGAGGCCAGAAGGAAAAACACAGTCAACATCCACTTCCCCGCGATGGCTTAAATAATTTGTCAATGATCTAAAAAGTAAGTTTTTATTCCTACCTTCGTCTCCTAACATGCACATGTTCCTTGTTATCAGTTTATTTAGCAATGTAAACTCATTTTGATGTGTACCAAATCAGAAAGTTAAGGGGCCTCCTAAAATAGCCAACATAATGTGCTGAAAATCTCATTTTCCATAAAGAAATTTCATCCATAGCCACGGCTGCTGAAGGGTTGACTGAAACATCGGAGTACTCAGGACAAACTCATAGAAAGTATCACATGTGACATCAGTTTTAGGAAACACAGAAGGAAGAGACCAGATTTTGCCAATAGCCATCTATAGACAGAGCAGGTTTCCATGGGTAAGTTTGAGGTACAGAGATAGGGAGAGCGGAATCAAAGGTAACTAGAACATTTATGTGACTCCTGTCAGTTCAACTTTGTCTTTCAGGAACCATCATGCTTTCCAGCATGAACTGGAACATCTAATCTAGACTCCACACCACTGCCAGGAATCCCCACGCCTTGAACTATGCCATCCAGCCTCCCAGAGGCACAGCCTAAATCCTTCCATTAAGCATTATAAAAATGTGACTCTATCTTTACCTTTAGTAAATTAATTCATGTTAATAAAAATGCCTTGGCAAGCCCAGATGAAAACTCTTATATCAATGCAATCAACTACATTTCTCCAGATAACTGCCACTTGGGCTGAAAAAATTGAAAGCATGTCAGCCTGCGCTGCTGTTAAAGACTTCCATCAACATTCTCCCCCCAAAACGAAGAAATAAAAGTTCAGAGGGCAGATTGTGGACCTCATACTCCATTCTTAACCTTTTCCTGGTAACCTGAGTTTATATGACTGGCACTTGTCCTCCAAATGTGACCTGGGGCTGGCCTCTGAAGTGTACAGGGAAGGGAAAAGACAACCTCTATGTAGTCCAGAAAAGCCAGAAACGAACTGTCTTATTAAATTACCCACATTTGTAACCCAGCTTAAAATAACACGGACCTTCCAGCCTTCAGACCGAAGTTCTAAAGCTCATTATCAGAAATAATAAAGGAATGCTGACATCTCTTCCTGATTTATTTTATTCCTTTGGTTCTTAATGCACTTCCAAACAAATCAATAAAAAGGACCTATTCCCTTTCTTGATTTGCCATGAGATCTCATTTTAAACAGAATGTATACGTCTCTGAGAAGCAGCACTATTTGAATTCTGAGAAGCAACACTTCCTAGCAACTCACCGATTTTTAAATTAAAAAAAAAAAAAAAAAAAAAACTAAAACTAAGCATGTAAATTATCTAGAAAATTTTGAGTCCCTGGGATTTTAAAGGACAATATAGGTGTGGAAAGGCGAGATGTTTGATGTGAGAGTTTTGGTTGCTTTCACCCACATTCCATTGATTTCTTTCTCTGTTACCATCTTGTGCATAACCTGGTTATTCACAATGAGTCTAATTGGCTCCTTCAGTCAATCTACACAGACATAACTTGACTAGTGTGGTCATTTCATACACATATATCCTCAATCTGTTTATTTTTTAATCCATTGCATTGATCTAGTTAACATCTCCTAAGACAAGGAAGAGGAGATCAAAGCTGTATAACACTGGAGTCTCCCTATTTTCCCGTCCTAAGGGTGACTCATGTGCTTACCTTACATAGCGAGAGTATATTTAACGACATCATTTCTGTACTCAAGAACGAAATCCTTTTAGATAAGGTCCAGGGAAGATGAACCTTAAAATAGTCTCACCTCGTAAAAAATATAATAAAAAGTATATTAGGTTAAAAAAAACCTGAGGCTAAGAATATGAATAGATACTATGTAAAAAGTCTTTTTGGTGACTCACTTAATAATCATAAATTATCTTAAGTAGGCTGTAGCAATTGAATATTAATAAAACTAAATATGTCAAATTGCACTTATGTTATCTGGCATATAGATAGGAAATAACCATTGAGTTTAAAACTATCACCCCGAAGTCATGTTATAACAACACAAGTGAAACCTCTTTGGTTTACAAAGAACTTGCTTGCCTCATAAAAATCCTGTGATAGGAGGACTTTTTCTGGTATGCTGTGTTTCAGTAACCAGCTCAAACTCACACAGTTGATAAGAAAGTCTTCCTGACTTGTATCTTGGTCTCTATACTTTTTTTTTTTTAGACAGAGTCTCACTTTGTCACCCTTGGTAGGGTGTTGTGCTGTCACAGCTCACAGCAACCTCAAACTCCTGGGCTCAGCCTCCCAAGTAGCTGGGACCACAGGCGCCTGCCACAATGCCCAGCTTTTTTAGAGACGAGTTCATGCTGGTCTCGAACCCGTAAGCTCTCCACCTGCCACAGCCTTCCAGAGTGCTGGGATTACAGACATGAGCCACTGCACCCAGCCCTGGGTCTCTACACTTCTAAGATATGTTCCCATAATTGTTTTTAAGTTCAGGGATCATTTTTAGTGATCCCGACCATTTCTCACTTCCATCATTATACATCCAAACACCTTGAGATATGGCATTCCTTAGAGGCATCATTAACTTGCTTATTTAGGGAAATTACCTAACCTATCTGTGTTTCAGATTCCTCCTCTATAAATTAAAAATAATGATAAAACCTATCTCTGATATGAAAATTAAACAGGCTCACATCGTCAGGAATGGAGTAAATAGACAAGGATTAATAGTAGGAAATTGTCACCTTGCAGCCTTCCAGCTTCTATTTCTATTCCTGGGCTGGGCTGCTCCTGACACCAGTCTGCCCCTCACAGAATATGCTGTGTCTGTAGCATCTGTGGAGATAACTACTCCTAAATTAACCTCCAGCAAGAAGTAGCTGTTAGCTGACCCAGAAGTGACACCCTTGCTTAGGGACAGCGGGTCCTTGAAGTATCGACTGAAGTGGTTTTACATAATAACAACGATCATAACATTTAGACAAGTTGAGCTCTGTGATTTAATGAGGAAATAGGGTGAATAAGCCAGTTCATGGGGTAGTAGACCAGGGAGGAAAAACTCAGGAGTTTTCAGGGCAAAGGGACCTGGAATTAAATTTGGTTCTGCCTCACTGGGGTCCTTTGAGATGAGGGAATGCTGATAGCTGAGCCTCCGTTTCCTCTCTCATCCCCACACCCCCTGCCCCCTTTCAAGACACTGCTCTGGGTTCCACACCTCCTGCCTAAGGTTCCCCCAAACCCATCCTTTGCACTGTCACAGGAGCCGGAGTTGCCAGATAAAATGCAGGAAGCCCAGGTAAACTGGAATTTCAGGTAAATAACAAATAATGCTGTGTACAATATAGGTGTGCCCCATGCTGTATGAGACATACCTATATATACAATAAATACATTCCCTAATTTATTTGAAATTTGAACTTAACTGAACACCTTGTTCTTTAATTTTTTTTGCCCTAACCCTTGCAAATGTGCACCATAGTTACATACAGAAAATGTACACCCATGGGCGGCACCTGTGGCTCAAGAAGTAGGGCTCCATATACCGGAGGTGGTGGGTTCAAACCCGACCCAGGCCAAAAATTGCAACAACAAAAAAAAAAGAAAAAGACAGGAAAGGAAAGGAAAGGAAAGGAAAGGAAAGGAAAGGAAAGGAAAGGAAAGGAAAGGAAAGGAAAGGAAAGGAAAGGAAAAGAGAAAAGAAAAGAGAAAAGAAAAGGTAAATCCTGCCATAGTGTTCCCGTTGTTAAGTCATCAGAGGGCGTTCTGTAAGTGTTTGGCTCCAGTGTTAATCCACTGAAATGTGGGTTCACACGTCTCTTCATGATACCAGTATCTTGGGTCTTGCTGACATCATCTTCTCACCTTCTCCTACCTTCCCATTTCCCTATTGATGGGATTGTGTCTTCACCTAAGTTTTTATTTCATCCATATTCCTTATCTGATTCCTTATCTCTCACACGTCCCTCACTCACATCAGGCATTTCGTTTTTCTCTTTCTCTTACTCCCAGACAGCCATGCACCTGGCCAGAATGAGAGCCTGTTCTTTATACCCCTGGAGTAAGTTAAAAAAAATAAAAATACATATATATATGTACAGGTATGTATGTATGTATTCATAGGCCATGCCCAGCCTATGAATTCTTCAAGTGTTAATTCACAAAGGGGACAAGGCCCAAAACAACAGGTGAAGGCAGCCCTACTGCGAACGTGGCGTAGAAAGGAAGAGTTAGCAGTGGGCTCTGTTCAGGCCATGGGAGGATTCCTGTCCAAAGCAGACAGGAGGAGTCAAGTTCACAGATGCCTATCCTTGGGCATCACATAGGATCGCCCCCCAATCAAAATAAATTACTTCCAGACCCTAATGTCACCCGTGTTATATGTTAGAAAAGCAAAATAGTCTTTGTCTACAGAGAGGCCCCATTTTGAATTTCATTCTAAAGCCTACTCCTTACTGTTACCCTAAGGGAAGTGGTGGAAGAGTGGAAAGCAGACACAAGTGTAGCTCTATTGGGTTGGAAGTAAGCCTGAGCCCAGAGGGAAGTAAATCTCAGCGGACATCGAGCAGGAGGGCAGAGGAGGGAAGAGGGGTGAGAGCCCAGGTAGCAAGTACAATGAACACAATCTGAGGGACAGGCACACTTCAAACCCCGACTCACACACGGTAACCAACACATCCAGACTCATGGGATATTTTGAAACAATAAAAATGAAGCACCCTTCCCCAGGCTGACCCATTAATCTTCTTGACATCATACAAACAGGTAGAACTTTCTCATCCGTGGAGATCTGCAAATAATTTCATTATGACTGGGGCACTTTGATATGTTGAGAGAACTGGTTAGGGGTACACGCCCCTATATTTTAATGAACTCACAATCAATATGCAATATTTTCCATGTAGGGCCCCCCCCACTGCACCTCCCCCAACCCTGTTTCTGCTGTCATTATAAATCTGCTGACATCACTCATGCCACATGGCTTCATTGTTGTCACCTCATCTTTCAAAGCCGCTGCCTGTTTCTGTTGCCTCCTGGCAGATCTTCCTGTCACTGGACCAATTACCACCATCTATTTAGCTTTCCCCCTGACCTGATCCAAAGGACTCCTTGTTCTCTCCCCATGACAGCCTTAGAAGGGGACAGCCAAACTGGTCGTTAGCTTCTGACCTCTCTATAGATGACCCCATTATGGTAATTGCAAGGCTGAAAGTAGCAGAGAGTGGGCCAATTACACCTGTCCCTGTCCCAATTCAGCCTGGGCTTAAATTACTCAGATGCGGCGGACAGCATGATTTAGCTCAGCTGGACAACAACTTTTTCTCTATTCTTGTGAACTTTGGAGACAGACATTCCCCATTAAGCTTGTCATTAGGACATAATGGGCCAGTATTTCTTTAAATGGCATCATTCTTTACCAAACGAACCAATGCTTTATATTGATAGATAACCTCACTGAGGTATTTTGAAGCAAACAAATCTTTAAAACGTGAAGCCTCAAAATATAATGAACATACACAACATATCCAATGTTTCCCTTTGCCATCATTTTAATATTCATAATATATAATAGATATATTTAATATTAAGAAGTCTTTATAAATGTTATATTTGTATGCACTTAAATCTGTAAAATTATACATAGTTAATTCTGTAAGTGGGTAGTCGTAACACACATACATAATTATATTAAAGAATATATATGTGCTCATTATAGCTAAATGAATTCTTTTTTTAATTGCATTACATAAAACATTAGGCGAGGGAAGCTTTTACATTCATTTAAAAATTAAATGTTGTCCTTGTTGAGCATTCTGGTAATATCAATGTATTGTAATATGCCCCTATTAATTTAAATTGAAATTAACTACATATATTCATATTTTTAATTTTACTTAATTTTTAATAGAATGCCTTAATTTACTTTCAAGTCCTACATTTCCAGAAGTACCTACCTACTCCTAGGAATTCTTCTTGAAAAGAAATAAGAGAAACAAAGATGTCAGAGGTCCCAGTTGGTTCTGTCTCTCATGAAGGTTTCTCCTGGGAAAACAATCCTTCTAGGAATAGGAATCCTCGAGATCTTAAATCAAAAGCTTGTCCATCCTTAGTCCCAGTGTCACTGTTGATCTAGTCTCTACCTTACAGAAAGGAGGTACCTACATGGCAAGACCAGCTCTCTAGACACCTGCTGTCTTGAGTGGAAAGGCTTGGTCTCCTTTTTAACTCTCCTCACCATCCCATGAGACATTGAAGTTCTCTGGACTCCAAAGATCTTACTGTGATAAGATAAGGTCTCCCCTAACAAAGAAATCAGAGCGATATCATGCAATTTCCACGCGAAACCCCACTAGACCCACATGGTTTTCCCTCTGCTGAGATCCAGTCATTGCTTTTATGCCTCCTGGAGGTCTGACCCCACTCCTGCTAATGATGCTGGCTCCGCTCCCACACCCTGTCTCCTAAACTTGGAAGGGGGCGTGAGGATCACAGCAAGCCCAGAGTCATTGTGAATTCAGTGAAGGAAGCACCCGGAGTTCTTGCCTCCCAAACACGTCTCGTCAAGCTGTGCTTCCTTCCCTCCCTCTTTCCTTCTTCCCTTAGACCAGGCGTCCTCAAACTGCGGCCCGCGGGCCACATGAAGCCGTGTGAATTGTATTTGTTCCCGTTTTGTTTTTCACTTCAAAATAAGATATGTGCAGTGTGCATAGGAATTTGTTCATCGTTTTTTTTTAAACTATAGTCCGGCCCTCCAACGGTCTGAGGGACAATGAATTGGCCCCCTGTTTAAAAAGTTTGAGGACGCCTGCCTTAGACAATCAAGTCATCAGCCTAAGAATTGGGGCAGACCCACCCCCAGTCACGAGGTGAGGTTTCCATTTCTCCGGGGCGATATCAGGTCTTCCTTCTGACTTGAATGCACCAGTCTCCTCTCTTTCTACCGATGGCTGTGGCCATCTCTTTTTCTAGCGCCAAGTCCTCCAGCTCTGCAACTCCCAGCATCAAATCCTGGCAGGCGATCCTCTGTGAAATGACTTGGATGTGCATTCCCTGCAAACTTCAAGTTGAAATCTGGTCCCCAGTGTTTCAGATGGGAGGCATTTGGGGTCATGAGGGTGGATTCCTCACAGATAGCTTGATGCCGTCCTCCTAGTAATGAGCAAATTCTTGTTTTATTAGTTCCATGAAATCTGATTGCTCAAAAGAGCCTGGCACCTGCCCGCCTTCCTCCCTCTTGCCTTGTGGTGACTATTCTCCTTTCCCATGAATGGGAGAATCTGAAGTCCTCAGCAGAAGTAGATGCTGGTGCCATGCTTCTTGTGTAGCCCGCAGAAGTGTGACCCAAATCCGCTTCTTTTCTTTATAAATTACCAGCCTGGGTATTCCTTTACAGCATATGCAGAACAGACTGAGATGCTCTCCTACGCCTGAGATCATTTCTATTCACATGGTCTTCGTCGAGGGAGCAGTAAGCCGGTCAGGATAGTATACTTGCTGTGGTTACTGTGCTCCAGAAAGTCCCTGGTGGAACCCAAGGACACAGATAACAGAGGCTTCTGCCCCTGTGTTTACTCTCACATTCTTCCCAAATAAACTGGAGCCCACCTAAGGAACAGGTCCCTTCAGAAAACCTCTGGCCTCTTCCCCAGCACACGAATGTATTCAGTCATTCCTCGCTAACATTCTCAGTCTGCTTACGTTGACATTATGAGGATGTTTTATAGCTCTAGTCAAACAACAATATAGGGGCATCTCTGCTTTGGGTTTTTACATCAGTCGACACCAAATAGAAGTAGCAACAGAGTTATGTGGAAACCACAGTGATTGTTGAGTGTATAGAGCAGCGGTTCCCAGCTGGAGTGTGGTACAGAGTCACCTGTGGGGCTCCTTAAAGCCCCACTGGGGCTCCTGATCCTGCAGATCTGAGACAGGCTAGAAGACGAGCATCTCTGACCAGTCCCTGGATCCCACTGAGGCTGCCGTCTGAGAACCACCCTCTGAGAACTGCAGACATAAAACCTTAACCCCCCTTCCTCACTCCGTTTCTCACTGACCTCCTCTGCGGCCTTGGTGCTTCATAACACATGGAAGGCCTAAACCTTCTGGCTAAAACAAAGAGGCTACCCCCCAGAGACCACTTGGTCTGCTTTAAAGGATCATGAAGCATTTCCTGAGGCCTGGAGGTGTAGAGGAAGAAAGAGAGAGACGAAGACAAGAAAAATTAAACCATTTGCCTCGGACTTAATCATTCCTGGGTAAGACCTCACGCCTAGCAAACTTTACCCAAATTCAAGCTTATTTTCCTACCCCGGATTGAAATAAACATGGAGGATTAGGAGAGAGGAAAAGTCATATTTTTTATAACTCAATAAAGTGCTTGCTGGCTCCCTCTCTCTCTCTCCCTTTCTCTCTGTCTTAGATGAGCGATACGGGACTGCCTGGCCAGAGCCTGTGGCCCATGCTTATCGCATCTGCGTCATCTGTAATTAGATTGCAAGCCCCTTTGGGCAGTAGCTGTGGTGCTATAATCAGATTCTGTACAGTGCCTGGCACAGTCCCTTACCCAGAAGGAGCGTACTCAATAAATATGTATTGACGATGATAATCTTTAATTCCTCAGGAAGCTCCGGCAATTCTAGGCCACTCTACTTAGTGGAATGATAATGGGATTGATAAACTATCACGGGGGAAGAAGCAGGTCTGGGGAGATTTCTTAAAACCAGCCCACCATCAGATATTCGAATGGGGAGGCATCATTGACTACCCGAGGGACATTAGGGGTTAATGCATTACTTTGTGCCGAATGCATGAGATGGACCCGGACGCTGAAAGAGACAAAATGTCCTAACCCGGGACTTTTAAAGTGAATCTCCTGGCAATTCCAATAAGTGACACTGAAGTTTTGGTGACATTACAGCTTTTCTCTTCATCTGTGCAATTTCCCAATAAAAGTCAAATAAATTGACCTGCAAAGTAAATCTTGTTCTAATTATTGGCCAACGTTATCAACTACCAGATGATTTTTCTTAGTTAAAAAGATCATGAAACTAACATAACTTGAAATAGGGCCCATGTCTGGTAGCTAATGGTCTCTTCCATCTATGAAATGTTTCTCAAGCGTGAAGAATAAAACCTGACGCAATAAGTGAAGTAATTGGGGATTATGTGTTTCTACATTAAAAAAAAAAAAGACAGAAAGAAAGAAAGAAAGAAAGAAAGAAAGAAAGAAAGAAAATCCTTTAACAGCTCCTGAAATGCCTCCAAAAAATACGTGTTTAATTGAAAACACACATATTAATGGTAAAAAGAGCAGGTACTATGTCACTTACTGGAGGAAAGTGAGACCAGAAATTTCAGGGTACAGAAAAACCAAGGGTGACTTTTTTCTTCTCAGCATGTTTAGGTGCAAAGGGAAGGCTGTGACTGTAATGAGCATCCAGAAAATATAACACCCACGTCGGCTAACGTGCATTTGATGAGCAGCCCAGCTAATGAGAATGTTTGCTGTCCTCTGATACACTCTTGGCAGGAATTCTGGTAAGCCATGGATGTTGTGAGCCTTTACCCCACTCTTCGATGCAAACCTGGGCTTAAAGAAATACATTGTGTAAGAGGTAAAGGGTGAGAGGCAGAGACAGAGAACAGAAGGTTCAAGAAGAAAGCACCGGGGTTGCCTAACATGAGCTTGTTCATTCGGAACACTGTTTGGAGGAGACATAAGCCATTGTTTCTTGCAGATGATGCCTCTGGAATTCTTTTCTTGGCTTCTGAGGCTCATTCACCTTGTGACCTTAAATATTTCACTTACTGCCTCGTTCCTCTCCCTTTGTGCTTGGCTCCTCTCTTCCCTACATGGAGCTTCTGCTGATGGAAAAATGGATAGAAAATGGAAAAAAGAGATCTGGACTCATTCAGGGATGAGGACCCTTCACTGTGTCTCTCTTTAAAGAGTCTGTCACCTTTCATCCGTTCAGCACAGAGAGAGGTTTCCCCCCATAGTCAGGGTGCAGTGTTCGGGGCTATTTTCTCTTGTTTGATCTACCCTGCACGTGCGCCCTTCTTAACATTTGGAACCGGAGACTCCAAAGTCCATCTGATGACTTATATGGGATTGGAATTTTGGCTTTCAGACACTGCCTTGAGTCTCTCAGAATCAGAGTTTAATATGCTAAGGGCTGATCTGAACTTTACCTGGGTGAATTCCCACCATGTGTACAATAGATGAAATCTGAGATTTTTTGTGTGTGTGTCATAGAGGATGACCCAAGAAAATAATGTAGGAAATAAAATTCAGAAAACAGCATGAGATAGTTCTTCTGAAATAGACAGACCAGTGTTCAGAAACACTTTTCCACTTCCCTCAACTGGAACCCAGCCCAGCAGAATAAACACAGTGCTGCTAGCCACGGGACCTGGACGCTACTCCTGGCTCTTGACGGACCCTATTTCCTTTGGTGAATGGCTTCATGTCTCTGATTCTTAGTTGTCCCTTCTATAAAACAAGCAATTTGGAGGAAAAATAACTGCTGAGATCACTTGCAAATTTAACAGGCCAGGAAACCAGGCAATGCTCACTTTGGTTCCTAAGAGTAAGGATTCTAGTGGAAAGATCTATTTTAAATCCCAGCTACCCTATTCTCAAGCTGTGTGAACTTGGCCTTGGGTAACTTTATCACCACTCTAACCCCAAGTTTCCTCATCTGTTACCATCCTCTATCAAAAATAAGGATGATAACAATATTACATACATCAAAGGGTTATCATTGGGATGATATCATTGGGACGAAGGGACCTTGCACTTTTGTTCACATTATTATTGCACATAGGTATTGGGTGGGAGCAGAGGAGTGAGGAATTAGGAGCACAGTTGCGGGAACAGACTGCCCGGTTGGGGTTCCATCTCAGTCACTTCAATGATCACGTGGTTCCTGGCATTAGGCAGACAATTCATGTCACCTATTATTGGTCTCTTATCATTAGTTGCTCTTGAGGTGGAGGGAGGCAGATTTGGAGGAGGTTCTTCTTTTCATTCTTATACTTTTTTTTATATTCCAACTTTTCTACAACGTGTTGAAATTATCTTTAAAACACACACACACAAAGAAGCCCCTCTTTGTTTGAAATACCATACTTGACTAGATCAGTGACTATTCACTAATGAATGCATAAACTACTATGTTATGGAAAATCATCATTTCTTTGGTCAAAGTAAAGGTTTGTCTTGTCTCCACTCAAAAGATTCTAAAGAGAGCAAATGTGGCTGCAGGAATCAGTGTAGCCCGCATCCTCTGGCCAGTGTTTATGGGTATACTCTTAGGTCCTAAGCCTTCAAACTGCTTTCTCACAGTGACCTGAAATTCCTTCCCGACCATAGTTCCTGTGGGGTAAGAACTTATCCCATACATGATGACAGTGACGTCTCCGGGAGAGTCCAGGGGGGCATCTTAAAAGTTGGGAGTTGAGCCAGGGACACAAACAGATACCAGGAACAGGCGAGGTGGCTGGGGAGACAGGAAGGTGGGGACCGCCCTGTGTCTTCCGCCTGAGTGATGACCAACTTTATTTGCTACAAGTGCAAACTCATCTTGCTGCTGAAGGGCAAGGTCCTTCAATGACACCTTTCATCACTCCAGATTATTAACTAAAATGAAGGACTCTTAGACAAGAAGGGGGGGGGAAATTCTAGAAAGAAAGCCAGGAGGAGAAAGTTCCCCAGGAGGCGAGGGCAGAGATGCCAACAGTGGATGCATGAGGGATAGAACACAGCAGAAAGAAAGGGGAAGATAATGTATTTAAAATGGCACTCTTGGTTAGAATATTCCTATTAGTTTATGTGCGTATTATGCATCTTGACAGTTTACAAAAATGTTCACATGTATCAATATTTCCCCCCTAATTAAAGTGCTCTTAAGGGTAAAGTTAATTGAACATGCACACCCATGTGTGTGTCAGGAAGATGCATAGTGTGTGTGTGTGTGTGTGTGTGTGTGTGTCAGGGGCAGAAAGGAAGAAAGGGAAAAATGGGCATGGCCCTGTGGGACCCCAGAAAGCTTGAAATTTCCAACACTTTCAGCACTTGGAATCTTATCTTAAGATAATATTAATTTTTTATGCCTGTATCATAAAAGAACGGAAGAAAATCTTCAAATCGTGGCTGTCCAGTTTTTTGCCCATGGCTCTTCCTAATTTGTCACCCAGGTACTTCTTATCAATAGCCACGACATTTTGAAGAAATACCATTCTTTGTTCCATTACATACTCAATGTCATAAGTGCTGGCAATTATGAAAAATGTTGTTCGTGTGGGGGAGGAGATTCTGTAGGTGGCAACCTCCTCCTGAGAGGAGAGGGGGTGGTTATGTCTAATTCTGACCAAGCCCACGGGAGGGCCACCATCTTCCAGTAGCAAGTATGCAACTTCCCACTGACAACCCGCCTGGGGTAATCAGACAGTGATCACGACTCATTTCTGCTGATTCATGTAGGAACAAATGAAATGGTTATTAAAAATCTGCAGCTTATCTCTGGAGACTTTGAAGTTCAGGTCTGGAAACAGAGACCTGAGGGCATAGGGAGTATCTGAAGTTCTCTTTCATCATAGATCCTGATTTCAGAAAGGAAGACGGAGGTCTGAACAATTGGTTAAATCAATGGTAGAGTAATAACCACCATTGGAAAAAATCAGTATACATAGTAAGAGAGCCATTTTTTATGTTAAAAATTATGATTCATGGCAAGCATACTCTTTGTTTTACAACGAACAGGTGAGGAATGCTTTGCCAGAGACCCAGGACACCACCGGAATTAATGTAAGTGAATTCTAGAAGTGAAGCGTGAGAAATCCAGAAAAACAAAAACAAACCAAAAAAACCCCTAAAGACAGATCTTACAACTGATATGCATAAAAAGCAACAGAGTGAGAACACAGCTTCTAAAGAGGATCTGGATAGGGGTCTTTTACTATTATCTGCAACTGTCTTTATCCAAGAAAAAAGAAAGAAAAAGGTAGGGAAGAAGAGAGGAAGGAAGGGAGAGGAAGTTATTGCAGAAAGCTTGTCAGGAACAATACAACTATGCATACTGTACCCAGGATATGAGGAACAAAGGAAATATGGGATTTATGTTTTCAAAATGGGAAGTAAATATTAAGAACATAGTGAATGTTCCCAACACAAAGAGATAATACATGTCTGAGCTGGTGGATGTGCTAATTATCCCACTCTGATCACTGTGCACCAATACCTACCCCATGAACATGTACAGTTACTATTTGTCAATTACAAAAAAAAAAAAAGAAAAAGAAATTAATGTTTTAAAAAATAAAAGAAAAAGATTCACTAGGAAGGAAGGCATGTCGGTTTCTGCATGATAAAGGCACGTGCTGGTGCAGAAATCTGCTATCTTGAAAGTGAAAGCCCATGGAGATTAGGATTAAAAACTACAGAAACACTATTGCTGTGGGAGAAACACAGGCAACCTGGATTTATGAAGGTCATGCATCATGCTTGCTTTAACTTACTTAACTTTAAATGTGAGATACTTGAAGCACATATAAGTTTATAAAAAAACAAGAAATTCTTTTTTACACTGATTGCATTTGTTAGGTAGAGTCCCTCCTACAATCGTGCCCCGCCCCCAAAAGGTGTGGCACACACCAAGGCCTCACCCCCTCCCTCCTTCCCTCTCTCTGCTCTTCCTTTCCCCACCCCTCCCTCCTTCTTTCTCTCTCTGTTCTCCCCTTCCCCCACCCACACTGTGACCTTAATTGTCATTAATTGTCCTCATATCAAAACTGAGTACACAGGATTCATGCTTCTCCATTCTTCTGATGCTTTACTAAGAATAATGTGTTCCACTTCCATCCAGGTTAATATGAAGTAAAGTCTCCATCTTTTTAATGGCTGAATAGTATTCCATGGTGTACATGTACCATAGCATGTTAATCCATTCCTGGGTTGGTGGGCATTTAGGCTGTTTCCACATTTTGGTGATTGTAAATTGAGCTGCAGTAAACAGTCTAGTGTAAGTGTTGCACGAATGAAAAAGACATGAACATTTTGCCATGTTTGCTTCAGCTTCATTTTTCTCTTTTTTTTAACTTTCCTTTACTCTCCCCTCCTTCCTTCTTGCTTCGCTCCCTTCCTCTCTCTCCTTCCCCCCAATTCCTTCCTTCCTTCCTTTATGCTTTTTTCCTTCCTCCCTCCCTCCTTCCCTCCTCCCTTCCTTCTTCCTTTCCTTTCTGCCCTACTCCCTCCTTCCTTCCCTTTTTTCCTTTCTCCCTTCCTTCCTTCCTCCATTTCTCTCTTCCTTTTTCTTTGTTTTTTTTTTTTTTTTTTTTTTTTTTTTTGGCTTGGATAAAGACAGTTACAGATAATACTAAAAGACCTATATCCACATCCTATAAATTTTCCTCTCTCCCTGGGGAGACACACCACAATAGGGAAATACCTGTCCCATTCTTTTAATTTTTTTTTTTTTTTTTATGAGACAGAACCTCAAGCTGTTGCTCTGGGTAGAGTGCTGTGGCATCACAGCTCACAGCAACCTCCAACTCCTGGGCTTAAACAATTCTCTTGCCTCAGCCTCCGAAGGAGCTGGGACTACAGGCACCCACCTACTTTTTGGTTGTAGTTGTCATTGTTGTTCGGCAGGCCCAGGACGGATTCGAACCTGCCAGCTCTGGTGTATGTGGCTGGCGCCTTAGCTGCTTGAGCTACAGGTGCCGAGCCCCATTCTTTTAATTTTTATCAAGGCATATATTTATAAACACCAAACTAAATAGTTTACTATATGCAAAATTATATAAAAGCATCATATCATACATTTTTTTTTTTTTGCAAAACATACTTTTTTACTTAAAGCCATCTTTTTGTCTTTTATCCATATTAATCCATGTTGATCTGGTGGATTTGTTGTTACCATAATACAAGGTTGCAAATCAAAGATTTCACCACTGAGGGACAGTTAGACATTTCCACCTTTTTTTTTTTTTTTTTTTTGCTATTGCTTCTAATTCTGCAATGTGTGAGATGTTTTTTACAAATCCTCCTCTGCACACTTCCAAGAATTTCTCTTCGAAAGATAACTAGCAGTGCAAGCTGAGTTCCAAAAAACCTATGCACATCTCCTATTCAACTAGAGACTACAGGACCATTCTCCAAAATGGTTTTTGTAATGAACAATCCCAAAATTTCATGGAGACCTGGTTTATCACATACCCAAGGATACTGGGAATTACCAGACTCCTGCACAGTGGCCACGGTGGGGTGCACAAGAGAGTTTCATTTTATTCCAGTTTAATAGTTTAACTTTTCCTGATTAACACAGAGGCTGAAGACCTTTTCATTTGTTTGCCATTCAGTGTCCCTCTTTTTATTTTTTTGCTTCTATTTGCTTTTGTTGTTTAGATTTTTGGGTCTCCAGCACGCAGAACGATTCAAATATTTTCGATATCTTTATATTTTTTGCTTTCGAATCTTCTTTGAGCACCTGTTCTCCAACTTAATGTCATAAGCATATTCTTACCTACATTTATGAAAAAGGTCACTATAAAAGTCTAAAACACATACAAAATGAAAACATTAATTGAAATGTTGATTATTAGACTTCCTGAAATCCCGTGAAATATAATTGAGCTGTAGCAGGATTTACTCACGGGCATCTCAACGGATGCAGAAGTTAAAGTCTTGGTTGGTTTACTCTCTGCTTTAGAACATGCAAAGAGTCTGGAACAAAGAAGTCTGGACTTGCCTAAAATTGCCATCACATCTGACACATTCTTGCTCATAGTAGAAGCCAAACACCATTTGATTGATTAGCATACCAAGTATAGGTGCTACCCAGTAACTGCATCAATGTTAAAAGGACAGTTCTAATTAGCTGCTCAGCTTCCATTAAATATTGACAACCAAGTGTTAATTCAAAAATTATTTCAAAATAATTCAAGCTACAGAGTATTTGGCCAGTTAGTTTAAGTTGCCTGATCACTGAATATTAATTTTCAAATGCATCCTTAATTATCTGTCCTCATGTCGCTTTGAAAAACCCCTTTCAGCACCAAGACCTAATTAATAAAGAAATCCTCTGATTTTTTTGCTCGGTGGAAGATTTATAAGAAAGAATCAGAAACACCTGTGTTCACACACACACACACACACACACACACACACTCACTTCGTCATTGTCTCCAAGCAACCCTCACAACCCTCTTACCCACGGACTAATAACATTGCCTCAGGTAGAACTCATATCTTCAGGAAACAGAACTGTGCTGACTCGAGAATTTTAATTTAAAAAAAAAAAAAAAGTCTTTGTGATGTTGTGCATATTCAACAGGTGACATTTGGAAAACATAAGGCACTGTCACCAAAGGAGTCCATTAGAGTAAATAGTTTTGCATCTTTACAGTTATAAGAGTATGAAGAATTGATTTGACTTGTGCTTATGAAGAGAAGTGTGCCTTGCTACTTGATCTGGCTAAGATTATTAACTAGGAACGTCGAGCTGCTGAATCAGATGATTTTGTTCTAGAGCAGGACCACCCAATGGAAATCTAATTCAAGCCACAAATGCAAGCTGCAAGTAAGTATAATTTTAAATTTCCTACTAGCCACATTTTTAAAAGCAAAAAAAAAGAGGTGGCATTGATTTTAATAATATATTCTCTGGCACAATATATCCAAAGTATGATTATTTCAACATGCAATAAACATAAATATTGAGCTATCTTTCCTACAAAGTCTAGGAATTTACACGTATAGTGCATGTCAACTCAGACTAACCACATTGCACGCTCTTGGTGGTAACCTGTGGCTGGTGCCCACTGTACCGGACAGCACAGGCATAGAGCTTCTCTCACCGTCCTTCTGCATAACAATGACCAAGAGAATTCCTACAGGCAAGATTGATATTGTATTTAAGTTTCCCACAGTTCTCATTACAAAGAGATGCCCAGCCATAAATCAATAACTTAGCAGCTTCAGTAACAAACCAAAAAGAAAAAAAAAATTGAGTCTCTGGAATACGGTTTAATCCTTCATGCTATCCAAAATACTCAGCTCAAAGGACAGCCATCCAATCGCTAGTTACATCTTTTTTCCTCCTTTCAAGTAAGCAAACGCCACCTCTACCAAAAACCACTCTATGTTGACTTGTAACCACACCCTGGGTATCTCCATATTGCCATAGAGATACATGTCAACAAGTTGAATGGGAGCCACAGAGAAGTGAGAAAGAACTGAGTGTGATTCAACACGCTCAGAGCCCAAGGGCAGAGATTGAAAACCCATGATATGGGCTAACAGAGAAATCACAACTGGGAGGTTGATTAGGTAGTTAGGTAGGTTCTACCCACCCTGCTTGTCCTATTCAGAAACTTTGCTCCCAAAATACACCTGAGTTTGTAATACAATATTCTGTGGAGGGAAAAATCCTTCCTGATTTCATGCTCAATGGCATTAAGATTGATAGGCCTGTAATTTTACCAAAGTGGAACAACCACAAAGGCTCTTCTTTTTCAGACATTAATATTTAATCCCTGTTGGAAACAAGCTACAAGCCAGAGCAATAATCTTACCATCATGGCTCCCAGGCTCATCACAAATTGCTAAAAAAATAAATAAATAAAGCCAGAACCACAGTAGCCTGATTTATTAGGTCATAGATATAAAAACGCTTGGAAAAAAAAAAAAAAAAAAACTAATTTCCCACACCCTTAAATGAACAGATAATAGAAAACTTAGAAATGGAGGTGTTTGTGTTGCTGAGATCAGACATAAATCTGGGAGTTGGTCTTATTTTTATATAAGTGGGTGATTTTCTCTGATTTGAGTTAGTGTTAGGTAGGTAATTTATCTTCACTCATCTCCCTGGGCCTATAAAAACAACAAGGGAAAGAGGCCCAAGGAGAAATATGTTGGAAGAGACACTTGTGAGTTGAGGAAGTTGGCTGCATCGTGTTGAGGTCTAGCAGAATGACACGGTGGGATTCGATGTGGTCTTCTGGTTGACAGTGCTTGTGTTGCCTCAGAAATGTGGCTGATAGCCACTCCACAGATGTCAGTCTCAAGAGGCAATGCATCTGTTTGCTGCCCATTCTGATGAAATGGGGAAAGATGGCCTCAGGGTTTTTTTTCCCCCCAGTATTAAATAGTGATCACAGGCTGGCTGCAGTGGCTCACATCTGTGATTCTAGCACTGGGAGGCCGAGGCAGGAGGATTGCTTGAAGTCTGAGGTTGGGAGCTCCAGACCAGCTTGAGCAAGAGTGAGATCCCATCTCTACTAAAAATAGAAAAAAACTAGCTGGACGTGGTGGCAGGTGCCCATAGCCTCAGCTACTCTGGAGGCTGAGGCAGGAGGATAACTTGAACCCCCAGAGTCTGAGGTTGCCGTGAGCTATCATGTCACCACTGCACTCTCTCCTGGGCCACAAAGTAAGATCTTATCTCAAAAAAACAAACAAACAAACAAAAGGCAATCACAATGCACCACACTTTCTTGAATAATAAACACAATATGCAATGTTCAAATGAAACTGTAGGTGGTTTTAATGATGTCTGGCTTTGGTTCTTTTCATCTTAATACATGAGATAAAAGGAAAAATCAATTTTCGTATGGAAAGATGTCATGATGGGTTTGAACTCAGAATCAAGATACTAAGTTTAACAAAGGATTAGCGTATGACTCGAATGCAGTTTATGAAAACAGAGCTGAAGACTCGAATGCAGTTTATGAAAACAGAGCTGAAATGAGGGTTATGCTAGAAAGAATAATAGCAAACACTTAAGCAGGGGCATTGGCATTTATTATTACTCTAGACGCTTTGCATTATATTAGCTTCACTTCTTATGATAGTTCTCTGATGTAGGTGCTCTTCCCCCTCCCCGTTCCCTCGCCCCTCCTGTCGCCTCCTCTGGGGCCACCTCTGGGATATGGGGCCAACACCCTACTCCTTTGAGCCACAGGCGCCACCCATATCACCTCCTTTTCCTCCTCTTTCCCCTCCTCCCCTTACAGAAGAGAGAATGTGCCACAGAAGGGTTGAATAACTTATTCAAGGTCACTTAGCTTTTTAGTTGAATCTAGGACTCAAAATCCAGCCTGGAACCAGAGCTTGACTTTAAGTGCCTCTGTAACATGTGGTCATCATGCCCATGGTGGGCAGAATGGCATTTTTACAAAGTCCCGAGGATGAAAGTCACACACTCTTTAAAGTAGCTTCCTTCATCTGCCCCAAGTAACTATTAACAGTGTCTCTCCTCCCAGTAAACAATCTCCAAGGAGGCCCTATTTCAGCACAAGGAGTGATGGCTTACACAAAGTGTTCAGCAACTTTGATGACAATTTATTAAATCCCTTTGCTATAAGGTATAGAATCCCAAGGACATTGAATATTGAACAGATACCTTTTTTTTAAAGAAAAGAGATTCAGAAAAATATGGAATTCACATGAGAATATCTGAAAAGATCAGAAGAAAACTCTGCTCAAAGACCAGTGAGACATTAAAAATGAAGACTCAACAGGGTGGTGCCTGTGGCTCAAAGGAGTAGAGTACCGGCCCCATAGGCTGGAGGTGGTGGGTTCAAACCCAGCCCCAGCCAAAAACTGGAAAAAAAAAAAAAAAAAAAGACTCAACAAAACTTAAAACGTAACTGTTAACCTAAGAATCTCATTTTTGCATTTCTCAACTTTTTTCAGCAGGTTTTGTGATAATAATCATAGCAAATATATTTTGAATGTATGTGGACCAAGCTCTATTCTAAACATTTTGCTTAGATTATTTCATTCAACATAATACTGTGCCAAAGGTAGTAGTCCTGTTTCCATTTTAAAGTGGGGAATCAAGAAGCACTTGATTTTATCATAATTAAAGTTCTGTAGGATATACAAGCTGACTTTACTAAGGTAAAAGTTAATAGGCTCAGCTACTAAATAATAATAAAAATATTTCAAAGGATCATTAAGATCTCCCCATTTCTCTTCAATATCTACCTGAAATTTGATCCCTTTACAAAAGAGCCACTCACCTGCCCTTTTGACTATAGTATTACTTTTAAGATAAAGAATCCTGTATGGGGGAGCTTTAGAACACAGGTGGGGGGAAATTTTTGTGTTGTATTTTTATACAATCCACCTTCTCTTACCCTACCTTCAAACATTGATTAATAGTCCCAATGCATTTAAAATTGCATCCTTTAAAACAAAGTATGAGAGTCAATTACAACGTAACACACTGCAATTGGTTCACCGGGTGGTCACAAACCCCACTGGGAGATAGATGGCCCCTTAGGTGCTGAGAAGAAAGGGTCACCTCGGGTGCTAACTCCTTCTGTAAGAGGTGGCTCCTTCTACCATGGGTAAGCTGCCATGTTCAGCCATTACTGCTACGTCCTTAATCTTTCTGTGTCACACACACTGTAGAGAAACTCACACAATCTGAAGAAAGATCAGAAAGATCTGCACATCAAAAATACACATATGAACATACAAAACTTTTCTTTCTTTTCTTTTTTTCTTTTTTTTTTACAGTTTTTGGCGGGGGGTGAGTTTGAACCCACTACCTCCAGCATATGGGGCTGGTGCCCGACTCCTTTGAGCCACAGGCACTGCCCATACAAAACTTTCCATACATAAATTTTATAGGCTCAATGAAGCCTACGCTATGTAAGAGACCAGAAACCTAGATTAACAATGATCAAGCTCAATCCAAAGGCTAGCAGGCACCACCTGTCAGGGGTGCCGTGCGTGAGTCTGTATTTGAAACATCTAAATTCATGGAACAGGAACATTCCTAGCAGCTACTTGGATGTTGGATTGTGTCACGAGGAACATTTATTTTAAACACCTCCTAGAACAATACAGGGGAACTTCACACTGGCCTTTGCTTTATTTTACAATGACGTGTCCTTTTGCAGTGCGTCTCTCTCTCAGGAATAGATACAAGAGAATGACTCATGTTCACCTGTAAAGTAAGGGGCAAGGGATGTTGCTAATTAAGAGGAGGGCAATTCATACTTCTCGGCCCTCGGGAGGAATACCCAGGTGTGCTGAGACAGATATGCTTAGAGAAAGGAAAGCAATGATCTATAGTCAGACACCCAGCGCGAGGCCTTCTTGCATGAATTGATTTTCCCACTGGGTGACATCCCAGCAATTTCTGCTCCCCAACCAATGATATAACTAAGTAGATGAAGCTGAAAGCTGGGTCAGATAAAAAAAGAATGTTTAGTCTAACAAAAGCAGCCTCAGTCTTCACGGTGAAGGGAAGCTGATTTAACAGGCAGCAGCAGATTAAATAGGAAGCTGAAATGGGGGTGGGGGTGGGGGAGGGAAATCATATTAAACCATTAAGAAATGAAGATAGAAGAATGTCACTATGCCAATTATTTGGAGAAAAAGCGCAACATTACCATAGAACTTTTGACAATAAGATAAACGGTATCTGCTTTAGATGTGCAAAAATAGCTCTTTTCTTCTCACTATGTATTTTAACTTAAATGCTATTGTTTAATTAATAGACTGTAACTTTATGAATTAAAGGAAAGCGTGAGGTCATATGACTATTTCAGGCCACAAAGTTACTTCTGAATCTTAAAAACAGGGATAACCAATGTGCTTCAAAGTATCAATTATAAACAACCAATATCTGAATTATTAGGAGAAAGTTGTCTTTTTTTTTTTTAGTTCAGATTCCAAGTCCTGTTGACCTGTTGAGTCAAAAACTTTAAGGGCAAACGGAGCAGGTTCTCCGTAGTGCAAAAAAAAAAAAAAACTGTTAAGGGTAAATTCTGGGAATCTTTATGTTAATAACCTCCCGGGTAATAAATGTGCTAAAATATGAGCACCATTCATTCCTTTTTTTAAAGGATGGTGGAAATTTATTTTTTTTTCTCTTAACAATGTTTTTATTAAATCATTACCGCGTACATTAATGCATTTATGAGGTACAATGTGCTGATTTTATACACAATTTGGAATGCTTACATCAAATTGGTTAACATTATTCATTCTCATTATCACTTAGAAGACTCCAGAAAACACCATCGTGAGAAAGTAGCTTTCCATAGAAACACCGTTTTCCCCTCCTTACTGTAAAATGGGATATTTTTCTTTTGATCACTCTTCTTCCTCCCTAACACGACAACGCCTTTCCTATTTGAATCTCCCACCTCTGTCTTTTTCTTCGCTGGCTGCCAGACCTGAATCCTGAATGGTTTTTGTAGGGCAAGCATAACACGGGAGGGGCAGAGAGCTCTCGCCCTCGCAGCTTCCCCTCCCACCCCCTCCATCTCAGCTTCCAGAAATCTACCCCATTCCATGGTTAAAGCACCTGGTTCCATGACCCTAAATTAAAAGGAATTTTACTTCCATCTGTTTTATGTCCAAAGACCCTCCCTTCTCTCCTCCACACGTCTATCGCTTCTCACCATATCTCAGTGGGAAGATGTGAAGGAAAGAGGCAGAGTTGCTGAAATGAATCTTAACAAAAAGCAAAACCCTTCCTGTTTCATTATTATCAAGGATATAGTCAAATCCTCAACAGAAGAGAAGTGACTGGAAGCAAAGGACTTCACAACATAAAGGAAAAAATAGGGAGTCCAGTTCTTGTCCTGCTCACAATACAGGGACCAGAGACCCCGCGCCAGGCCATTCTGGGCTCGGGTTGGCAAGAGGTCCCTCTCCTGGCTGCAGCCCCAAATCTCCTCCTTCATAATCCCAGCCCTCAATTCCTGCCAATCGCATCACGCCTTCACCACAGCAGCAGGGGACTTGGAGGATTTGAAGCAATCCAAGTCACTGCTGGGTGGGGAGCAGCAGGCTGAGGGGTGTCAGAAGCCTTCTGCCAAAGGTTCTCTTGTCACAGCAGAACCTTGGAATCCTTCCCTATAGAAGAGCCTCCGCGACATTCTAGAACTCCATCTGTAGGGTGTCACAGGTCAGATTCAATGGAGTTTGAAGGTCTTTTGTTAGCCTGAACTAATATAACCACCATTCATTCATTTAGATCATATTTGTGAAATTTAGATAAGTTTTCTGAATAATGACACTGCTTTGTTATTACCAGTCTGTGTGTTCAGCTGCCTCTAAATGTAGAGGTCAATGGTGGCACACTGAAAACCAGTGGGCTTTGCATTCAAAGAAGTCTTAGCTTAATGCACGTTCTACCCCCTTCCTCACTCTGTCATTTGAAACGAGTTCTCTAGTCTTCCTAAGCTTAAGTGTCTACATCCAAAAATATTAGGAAGGTAAGATCTATCTTGAGTGGGTTCTTGTGAGTATTTAATTGACAAATATTTTTTGAACTTTTCTACGTACCAGGCATTAGTGATACACAAACCATCCCCCCAAGCAAAGTGAAGTCTGCTGGGGAGACCCATGGGGAAGAACGCAGTTGTATCACCGTGTGCTAAGTCCCCTGACTGAAGAGCCAGCCATAGGAACAGCTGGAAGAAATACCTGCATTGTTCTTGGGAAGAAGAAATGTTCAGGAAGGCTTTGTTCAGGTGTTGGCGTAGAAGACGATATAAGATGATTCCCAAAGAAGACTTTGGTGTTAAGAAGGAGGGCTGGAATTGGGGAGGGTTGGCAACACAGAGGGACGTCAAGAACAAGTCCTGGCACAAGCCAGAGCCTGGGCCCCATCTGCAGGTGTCAGTCTGACTCGGGGGAGAGGGAGCGTGGGGTGTGAGGTCAGCAGTGGGCAGGGAGGAAGAGATTCAATTCCAGATGGTAGAGAGGCAGGCAGCTGTTGGGGGCAGAATGACGTTTCCCATGGCCGGCCGAGTTAGGCTTCTGTCCTGAAGACACGGAAGCCATCGAACGGCAGCAAGTGGGGACAGGACACCCCCAAATTTTCAGTTCAGGAAAATCCCTCTAACTAAAGGGAAGACTTGCTGTCATGCACTGGCATGTAATAGGTTCCAAGAGGTGACAGCTAGTTTATTGGTTGGAACAACATACAATATTTGTTCTTTTTAGAGGGCATTTTCCAGATGAGTTTGTTCTTACCAAGACACTGTGTAGTCAGATTTTTTTATGTATTATTTTTATTAAATCATAAACATAGATCATGTATACATTAATGCATTTATGGGATATAATGTGCTGAGGGGGGAGGTCAGATCGAGGGAGGGTGAATGGTGGAATCACACCTATGGTGCATAATGCAAGGGTGCAAGTCGGATCTGTTAGTATAGAGTATAAATGTCTTAACACAATAACTAAGTAAACGAGATGAGGTATATATTAACCAGTGTGATCTAAGCGTTCCTAATTCTATATGAAATCAGCACATTGTACCCCATAAATGCTTTAATGTATACATGATCTATGTGTTTCTTATTTAATTTAAAAAAAAAACAAAAAACAAGAAACAAACAAAAAAAGACACTAGGTATATTGTGTCACCTTCTGTAGTTTATGTTATTGGTATTCAACTCGAGAGGAATCACAAAAACAGTTCTGAATAATGTAAGAATTTAACATGCGTATGAGATTCAGCTCATGGCTGTTGCTGTTGTTCTAAGCACACCCAGGGGTTAAGATACTGTGGATTCTGGTTCTTTGGTAAGCCTATTGGTTAGGAAGCCCCTGCAGTTCAGATTGGAATTTTAAATACTCAGTTGTTTTGAAGAATAGAGAGAACAGTTGATTGATCACCCTCATTACTCGTTATTGTAACCTAAACTTGTCACCTTCCTCCTACCAGCCACAGAATGAGTGAAGCCCAAGGCAGGAGCCTTAAGGGGAGCAAACCTCACAAACCCAACTCCAGGTGGAAGCTGAAGGCCCCAAAATTCCAATGTTGTTTCCTTGTCTTCTTGTGACCCTATGCAGCTTTGCTTTAGTGTCAGGAAGAGGGTCGCTTTGGGCTGCAATGTTTCAAAATGTTGAGGCTAAAATGGAATTCCATCTGCCAGGACACTGACCACCTATATACAGGGGACAGGAGTTATTTTTTTCTGACAAGACTCATGGGACACAGACATGCCTCACTGAGCATCTTGATATTTGGGGAGATATTTGTTAGCTTGGAAACATTGGTCCTATTTTGTGAATAATTGCCCAAGAGACGTACGCTCTGATCCACATCTGAGTCACGGGCCTTCTCAAACAGACAAGCAAGAAAGTCAACAGTGAGTCTAACCCATTTCCTTGTGAATCACTCCATAATAAATAACTACTCATGAGAAAAGACCACACATTCAAGAATTTTCTACTTGTTTTTATGTCGTATATTTGCACAGGTCTGCCTAACTTTTTATATTTATCTATGCTTTAATATGATCCATAACGTTATCTTCTAAGTTCCTACTTTCTGAGTTTTTTTTTTTTTCTTTTTCTCTGTGATCTTCTTACATTGGTTACTGTTTTAAATTGACCACATTTATTCCTATGAGTTCTGCATATGTGTGTGAAGTTTTTGTTTTTGTTTTTTGGGGATTTTTTTTAGTTTTTGGCCGGTGCGGGGTTTTGAACCCACCACCTCCAGCATATGGGGCCAGCTCCCTACTCCTTTGAGCCACAGGCACCACCCTGAAGTGTTTTCTTAATGTTTAGTGCTATGATCAGTATCATCAGTGTAGCAAACAAATGTGAATTATTTCTTGAATGAAAAGTGATGTGCATGTTGAAAAGATCTAAAAGACATACAGAAAGATTTGCAGATGTTTTCTGTTTTGTTGTCCTTATTCTATTATTGTTATATAGTTTCCTATGCTTAGTATTTGTTAATAAGAGCACTCCTACTACTGATAATAGCAATCCTATTTATCAGATACTTTCCATCCCATAAATATACCAAAGCCTTGCATTTATTACCTTGTGTAGTATTTTCAACAAACCTAAAAGGTACTGAATATTGTTGGCCACAGATTCCAGATAAGGAAATCACTATGTAGAGAAATGAAATCACTTGTTGGTGGCTACAGAGCGATAGAGCAACTGGCTCGCCAACCACATTCCGTGCAACTGACCATTATTCTGTGCCCCCATGAATACTAAAATAAATTAAATATACATGCCTGACCTCAATTCTAACTGTAGATAGAAAACTATACAGGCATAATGTATCAGACACTGATACAAAAACTACGGAAGCTGCCCCAAAGCAGGTGTCAGATGAATAGTACAGTCCATGAAAACTCACAGGAGGGCATGATCCCACAAACCGGAGAGCTGTGGCTTTGGAGACCTTGGCTTTGGAGACCTCTCCTATTTTCTATTCTTTCTCTGAAAATACACTTGTTCTCACGTCTCTAAACTCTATGGTGGAGTAGGTGACCCTCAAAGCTGGACTGGGACAAGGAGCCGGTTTAAGAAGAAAATAAGAATTAG